>JAMLFT010010358.1:0-11897 GCA_026544285.1 Pachyrhizus erosus
ATTAATATTATATCAATAGTTAGGATGTTACAAATTTAAAACATTAATGTTTTAAGTTCATAATTTTATTAACAAACTTAAAGTTTGTTAAGCTTAGTTTGGTGTAACTATAGACATTATAAGTTATTTACCACTTATAAATTAAACTTTAAATATATTCTATCATTTTATTAAATTGAACAAAACCATATCACAAGTTCAGGGATAAATGTATCAAAACACAGTTACTTGACTTTTAGGAGACAAAATTTAGATTAATTTATTCTTTCAAAAAAGATTACAATAATTGTTATCATTGAGATAACATTTTATATACTTTGACTCAATAAATACATAAATTCCATGAAAAGGATAAGATGAAATAAAAATAAATTATAGATTTTTTAAATGATCCTTATATTTATTATAATATATATTTTAATTTTAAGCATTTATTGTTAAAATTTCATGTCATTGCCTAAGTCTTTTGAGATTGGAGTTCATCTTGAATTCTTGCATCGGTTAGATTTGATAATAAATCTTATTATGAATATAAAACATTAATGTTAGGACTTACATACACTAATAAGATTTGATGATATATTGTATTATGAATTTAAAACATTAATGTCTTAAGTTTATAATTTTATTAACAAACTTAAAGTTTGTTAAGCTTAGTTTGGTGTAACCACAAATATTATAATTAATTACCACTTAAAAATTAAAGTTTAAATTTGTTATATAATTTTATTAAATTGAACAATATCGTATCATACAATCTGGAATAAATATATCAAAAAGATAGGTAGTTGACTTTTAGGAGACATGATTTAGATAAAATTCTTCTTTTAAAATTTTTTACAAGAATTGTTATCATTGAATTAACATTTTATAGATTTTGACTCAACAAATACTTAAACTCAATGAAAAGGATAAGATGAAATAAAAATAAATTAGATATTTTTTAAATGATCTTTATATTTATTTATAATTAAGAATTTATTTTTAAAATTTCATACCATTGCTTGAGTTTTTAAAGAACGAAATTCATCTTGTATACATGCATTGGTTACATTTCACGACAAATTTTATTGTGAATTTAAAACATTAATTTGGGACTTACATGCAGTAATAAGATTTGATGATAAATTTTATTATGAATTTAAAACATTAATGTTTTAAGTTTATAATTTTATTAACAAACTTAAACTTTGTTATACTTCCTTTGGTGTAACTATAGATATCATAAGATAATTATCACTTATAAATTAAAGTTTCAAAATGCTCTATAATTTTATTAAGTTCAAGAAAACCATATCACATATTTAGAGATAAATATATTCTTTTAAAAAAGTTTACAACAATTGTTATCATTGAATTAACTTTTTATATATTTTTACTCAATAAATACATAAATTCAATAAAAAGGATAAAATGAAATAAAAATAAATTATATGTTTTTTAAATGATCTTTATATTTTATTATATTATATATTTTTATTTTTAAAATTTCATGTCATTGCTTCAAGGTCATGTCATTTCTTGAGTATGTTAAGGTTGGAATTCATCTTGAATTCATGCATTGGTTAGATTTGATGAAAAATATTATTTTGAATTTAAAACATTAATGTTAGGAGTTACATGCACTGAAAAGATTTGATGATAAATTTTATTATGAAATTAAAACATTAATATTTTAAGTTGGTAATTTTATTAACGAACTTAATATTTGTTAAGCTTAGTTTGGTGTAACTATAGTTATTATAAGATAATTACCACTTATAAATTAAAGTTTACATATGTTCTGTAAGTTTATTAAATTGAACAAACCATATTATACGATCATAGATAAATATATCAAAAAGATAGCTACTTAACTTATAGGAGATATAATTTAGATTAATTTATTCTTTTAAAAAAGTTAACAACAATTGTTATCATTGAATTAACATTTTATATATTTTGACTCAATAAATACATAAGTTCCATGAATAGGATAAGATGAAATTAAAATAAATTATATACTTTAAATGATCTTTATGTTTTATTATAATATATATTTTTATTCTAAGATTTTTTTTAAAAACTTTTATGTCATTGCTTGAGTTTGTTGAGGTTGGAATTCATCTTGAATTCATGCATTGGTTAGATTTGATGACAAATCTTATTTTGCATTTAAAACATTAATGTTAGCACTTACATGTACTGATAAGATTTGATGATAAATTTTATTTTGAATTTAAAATATCAATGTTTTAAGTTTATATTTTTATTAAGAAACTTAAAGTTTCTTAAGTTTAGTTTGTTGTAACTATAGATAATATAAGATAATTACCACTTGTAAATTAAAGACTAAATATGTTCTACAGTTTTATTAAAATTAACAAAACGATATCACACGATCATGGATAAATATATTGAAAACACAACCACTTGACTTTTAGGAGATATAATTTAGATTAATTTATTCGGTTAAAAAAAGTTTACAAAAACTGCTATCATTGAATTAACATTTTATATATTTTGACTTAACAAACACATAAATTCAATGAAAAGATAAGAGGACATATAAAAAAAATATTTTTTAAATGATCTTTATATTTTATTATAATATATATTTTTATTTGAAGCATTTATTGTTAAAATTTCACGTTATTGCTTGATGATCATGTCATTGCTTGAGTCTATTGAGGTTGGATATCATCATGAATTCTTGCATCGGTTAGATTTGATGACAAATCTTATTGTGAATATAAAACATTAATGTTAGGACTTACATACACTAGTAAGATTTGATGATATATTGTACTATGAATTTAAAACATTAATGCCTTATGTTTATAATTTTATTAACAAACTTAAACTTTGCTAAGCTTAGTTTGGTGTAACCACAGATATTATAAGATAATTACTATAACGTCCTTTTTTATTACTTATATTTTAAAATAAATATTTTTAGAGTTATTATGCAGTTAAAAACTTACAACTTAACTAATCTGGGGAATTACAATTTGATTCAACACAATACTTTCATTCCAAATTCTCATTGAATAATAAACATGAAGTAGAAAGTCATAGATTACTTAAAAGTTGTGACAAAACATTAAAAACAAAAGTCCTTTCTTTAGCTTGTTCTAATCTAATCGGACGCTTCAGATGGATCCTCTTCATTTATTGATTCCTCTTTGTGATTCACATTTCCAGCTTGAACTAACCCTATTGAGGACTGTGGAGGTTGAGGGGTTGGTGGTCTCCTCTAGTTAGTTGGTACATTCAGGGATTTGGATGGTGGAGTCGAAGAAAGAACAATTGACAAGTCTATATGATGAAACTGCCATAATACTACTATGTTGGTGGGTCAAAATGCAAAGTAGATTTAACGCCCATTTTTATTACTTATTTTTTTAGAAATAAAATAAATTCAGAGTTATATTGTAGATAAAACTTATATCTCAACCAATCTGGGGAATTACAATTTAACTACAATTGTCTCATTATAAAACTTCCATTCCAAGTTCTCATTTCATAATATACATGAAGTAGAAAGTCATACATTATTTAAAAGTTGTGATACAATATTAAAAGTAGAAGTCCTTTCTCTAACTAGATTTAATCTAATCGGATGCTTTAGATGGATCTTCTTCATCTACTGATTCCTCTTTGTGATTTATGTTTCCAACTTGAACTGACCTCATTTAAATTTTAATTAATTTTTTTGAAAATAAAGTATTACATACTATACTTACTCTTAAAGCTTCTTCCTAATAATTTTTCAGAATCTAATAAAGGTAGAAATGTCCTAAAATAAAAAAAATAGAAAAAAGGGTAGTTTTGGAATTTTATAAAGTATTTTATATATATATATATATATATTGAGAAATCTTTAATTTAGGGGCATTTTGGTCTTTCTTCCTCAAATAGGGACAAAATAGGAATTTCCCGTTTGTATCATCTTCTTCCTTTGGCCAGTTTTCTACCAGAGGATTTATTTTCAAACTCAAGCTTCCTTGGCCAAATTCTGCAATTGAGCTATGCATTTACCTTCGCCAGATCATGATTAAGTGGATACTATTCCTAATTATTGTTATTTATCTTAGATTGGATGAATTTGGGTTTGAAAAATTTGAAGTTTTGCCATTGAGAACTCAAACTAAATTATGAGGATTAACTTTTGCATCGAAGTTTTTCAATTATTGAGGAACGTAATTCAAGCAATATGTAACGTTTCCAGAATCAAAATTTAGAAAAATAAAGACTCCTAACTTTTTCAATTTACTCCGACGAAGTTCTATTGGACCTCCGACGGCGGATCGATTATGCTATCCTTTGCTTTTTTTCTCCCAATTGATGGGTCTTGGAGAAGGTTTGGAGGGTATGAAAGTTGTATGGACGAAGAACCTAGCCCAACGTTTGGTATATCACGCGATTTGGCTCGAAAGATTTCCCACTATTTTTTCCTCTTCCGCCATGCTCATTCTGTATTTATATTATGGTTCAACACGCCTTGTTATGCTTGCCAAAATCCCAGGTCATGGGTCGAGCTCCATATAGGGATGTAGGGCATGGGTGGTGCGTCTCTTGAGTTTAGAGCGATTGGCTCCAGATTGCAGGGTATAGGCGTTTCAGAGTTTGGCAAGGGCGGTATAGAAGATGAGTCGACATGGCACATTCTCATTCGCTTTCTATTATTAGTTGTGTTTGGTTATTACCGAATGCACTCTGACTTAGTGGTTAAGACGCTAAGCTCAGAGCTGCCAAGTATTGTCTTCAAGTCCCACTTGGGGAACTTTTCCCTTTTTCGTTTTAATTATTTCAAGTTATGTGCTTTTATTACTTATATTAGTTGAGGTGTTAAATTATTATCCCATGTGGGTAGCTTAGTTGGTTGCCTTCTCTCACTTCCCTATTGTCACCCTCTAGGGACGCGGGTTCGACCCTATCCCCCTCCCATTTTTTCCCAGCCCCCTCTTTTCTTCCCTTCTTTCTTTTTCTCTATTTTATTTTATATTATTTTAAATTTCTATTTTTCCGTTTTATATTTTTATAAATTCTATTTTACCTTTTTAAATTCTAAAAAAAATCATATAATTTTCATTTATATTCTCTTCTATTGAAATTAAATTTTTTCTTAACAAAAATTAATTATTTTGATATAAATTAGTCTATGTTGTATAATAATAATTTATTTTATTTTAATTCTTAAAATTTTCTTCTAGACTCTAGAAAATTTTATTTTAACTTATTTCTAAATCTTCTTTAGTTTTTTCTTCCTTTTATTTATATATAGACTAAATTTCTTTAGCCTTATTATTTCTTTGTAAATTTTTTTTAATCTTTATAATTCAAAATTCCTATTTATGGTTTTCTTTTCTAAATTCCATTTCTCATACATTTCTAAATATTTTACAGAGATCATAATAAAAGATAAACTCTGTAGATCAATATTATATATGGAATTTTGGGTGTTATAAACAAAGCCACGTAGCCATCCCCATGCCCTATGTTTTTCATCTTCCTTGAGTAGAACCATTGTGCCTTGAGCTCCAAAAGCCACCCAGCTTAGACTTTGCCATCCTAATCCTGCCACAAAACATGATGCCCATCACCTACGTTCCTTAAGCACGAAGGAAATAGGCTAACAAGGGCCTATAAATACACAATAGGATTCAAATAGAAAACCCAAAAACGTGAAATCTCAGTTTCAATTTCTCTCCAACCTTTCACTCTCGTGTCCTCTCACCTACCCAAGAAGCTTCAGAATCTCTTAAGGAATAATTCAATAGCAAAAATTTGTTTAAAATTTAAGTGAGAAAATTTTAAATTTAAGTTTGTTTTAACCAATAAAAAGAGAAGAATTTTTAGAATCTACTCAGAGACATCTAGAATATTTTTCTCACTTTTGAAATTTCAAAATCCTTAAAAATAAAATTATATTTTCAAAATGACCAAAATACCCCTAGAGTATAAAAATGAGCATTTGATCCTTTCTAGGTCATTCCAATATTAGGAAACATAATCTAAATTAACCTTAGTAATATTAGAAACCTATCCAAGAAATATGGGTAAAAAACAAAAGGAGAAATATTTAAAAAGGGCAAAAAACGACCAAAATACCCTTGCTTTACAAAAATTTATTTTTGATTCTAAGTTGGCTTTTTGAACTCAGAAAATTATTTGAAAGGTACTAAAAACCTACATACCAAGTAATTTTGATAGATATGTGAAAAGAAAGTCCTAGAAAACCTTATTTTATAAAAATGACTAAAATACCCTTGCATTAGAAAATGTTTTTATTAGAACTCCTTAAACTTATGAAAAATGACTTATAATACTTTAATAACTATATAAGATACATGAATTGTTGAGAGTTGAAAATGAGAATAAAAATTCATATGGGTCATATTTATGAAAAATGACCGTTATACACTTACCCTGTTATTTCAATATAAAATGTGTGGTTAATATTTGTGAATAATGGATTATACATTAGAATGTATTGTGTTGATGATATCAATGTGGTTAAAAGATTTTACTATTTGTGGAAGACAAATATACTTGTTAATTGTCCATAGTGATAGTAATTCTTGAAAACCCCTAAGATAGTTAATGAACTAAGATATGCTTAGACAATGATGATACAATCTAGAGTGATTGTGATGTACAAATGGATGTTGTCCATTGAGAACTTTGTTATGACATCAGTACCACTATAATAAGAAATAGTAGAGATGAAAAATGTGATAAGGGAGATAGACTAAACCAAAAATCCCATCGAGTGAGAATGTAAGACGGAGGATGTAATGGTTGACCACAGAAGGTACCTGAGGAATGTACGCAGGCTCTAGTGAGACATTGGGGGTAGATAAGGTGCCAAGTTGTGAACCTCGTAGAGAAAAGTGGGTGTCACAAAACCGGCTTGGCGTCCCCGACAAAGCGGAGCATTACCAAGATTTGGTTGAGAGTACTCTAGAGCAAGTATCAGGCAAGGTATGTACTCTCGATCGTCAACCAAAAGTTGCAAATTAGATATTCGATTATACACTCATGTAAGCCCTCCTGGAGTTAGTAGTATATGAGGCTACCAAGGGCCCTAAAAATGGTTAGAAAACCTATTTAGGCACGAACAGTGAGATGAGAGACTCCATTAGATAGACCACCTTTTATTATGTATGTGTGTGCCCATAATTGATAGCTCACTCCTACACCCCGCTCTCTTTTAGACTGAGCATGGTTGATGAATTCTAACCACTTTTTCATCTGACAATTTTTCCCCTAGAAGGGAGATGGACCTATGACAAAGTCAAGGCGATGATACTTTCATAGGATATGTCCGGTTCGCTTTCAAACCCACGAACATTGTAGTACCTTGGTAGTTCCACCATATAGACTTGCCAGTAGTCCTTTCCCAGACTCCGCCACATAGATTTCTTAATGTGCCAACAAACTGGAGACAACCTCAAACTCCTCAGCCTCCTCAATCATCAATGGGATTAGTACAGGCTAGTAGCATGAATCAAAGAGAAGAATCAACAAATAAGGAAGATCCTTCTAAAGCCTCAAATTAAATCAATATGACGACATGTTATATAAAATAGTAAGTACTAGCCTATAGCAACTTAAATCAATATGACAACATGAGAAAAATAAAATATAACATGAATTATATTATGCACAAATACTTCCCTACTAACTACCGACAGAAAAAGGCGAGGGAATTCTTGGAATTAAAATAGGAGAATATGTTAATAGGGGAATATGGTACAAAGTTTGATGAACTGCTTAGTATTAGCCTTACTTTGGAGCAAATAATGGACAGGCTATCTACTTTCAGTTTTAAAATGGATTACGAGCAGAGATAAAACAAGTTGTAGGGTACCTTCAAATCACTAACTTTTTAACTTTAGTTAGTAAATGTAGGATTTATGAAGATGATTCTAATACCCGCCAAATGCAATGGAAAACAATAGGACCTTAAAAACACCCTAAAGAACCTTCAGACATTCAAAGAAACCCTACCAGAGATCACCACCTCATAGGAACGGATCATTTAGGCCCAACCCATATGTGGGGAGTTCTAAGCCAACTGTCCCACATCTTGCAATTGATATGCCAATTCAATGTTTCAAATGAGGTGGACCACATTATCTAAGGGATTGTCCCTAAAAGAATATCACTTGCCATAATTGTGGAAAAATGGGACACCTAGCTAAAGATTGCTAGTCATTGAAGAAAGAAGCGTTAAGTGCTAAGAAGCCAACGCAAAGTCAAGAAAAACCTAAGACATCAAGAAGGGTTTTTACAATGAGTGGATTAGAGGCAGTTGCATCCAATGAGTTAATCCACGGTAAGTGTCTCATACACGATAAATTTATAGATATGCTTTATGATTCTAGTGTTACTCACTCTTTTTGTATCTTACAAATGTGCCAAACATTTAGCCTTACCTCTAACACCTTTGTCTTATGAACTAATTGTAAATACCCATACCAACACTACCCAAGCTTGTATAAAATGTCCTATACTTTTAGAAGGCTGAAATTTCGTAATTGATCTAATATGGCTACCCTTATCCAACTTGGATTTAGTGTTAAGGATGGATTTGTTATCTTCTAACCATATCATCCTGGATTGCCACAATAAAACACTAAATTTGGAACCTTAGACCCTGAATCCTTAAAATGTAAGAGAGAAGAAGGGAAGAAGAAAGACCTTTAATTCTCCATAACATTATTCTCTACGAAAGTAGAAATGGAATTGGATCTCCACAACCTTCCAATTATTCAAGAATAGCTAGAGGCCTTTCCCGAAGATGTTACAGAATTGCCCCCATAACAAGAAGTGGAATTCTCCATTGACCTTATCCCTAGGTCAAATCCAATTTCCATCATGCCTTACCAGATGTCACCAAAGGAATTGACTGAAGTCAAAAGCCAACTAGAAGACTTAATAGATAAAAAGTTCATCAGACCTAGTGTGCCACCATGGGGAGCACCAATACTACTGGTAAAGAAGAAAGATGGAAGCATGAGGCTGTGTATTGACTACCGCCAACTGAACAAGGTGACCATCAAGAATAGATACCCACTTTCCAGAATTGACGACCACATAGGTCAACTAAAGGGAGCTCAAGTCTTCTCCAAGATTGACTTGCAGTTTGGATATCATCAGATTCTAGTAAAGAAAGAAGATATTCCCAAAATTACGTTCTGTACGCGTTATGGGAATTATGAATACTTAGTTATGCCTTTTGGACTAACTAATGCCCTTGTAGTGTTTGTGGATTACATGAATAGAATTTTCCACAAGTACTTGGACAAATTTGTAGTTTATCGATGATATCTTAATCTACTCAAGGAGTCCCAAAGAACATGTAGAGCACCTAAGGATCATGCTGTAGATCTTAAAAGAATGTCAACTATATGCCAAATTCTCAAAATGTGAGTTTTGGTTGGAGACAGCTAGTTTCTTAAGACAAGTGATGTCTAAAGAAGGAATAGCAGTGGACCCTGCCAACGTTGAAGCAGTATTGCAATGGAATCCTCCCACTACGATCACAAAAATCAAAAGTTTCTTAGGATTTGCAGGCTACTACAAAAAATTCATCCAAGGATTTTCTAAGCATGCCTTACCCCTAACAAAGATAACAAGGAAAGGCCAAGCTTTAAACTAGGATCAAACTGGTGAAGATAGTTTCCAAAAATTAAAGAGAAGGTTAACTACCACGCCTATCTTAATCTTGCCCAATTATGAAAAGAAGTTCAATGTTTACTGTGATGCCTCCTACCAAGGTTTAGGGTTCGTATTAATGCAAGAAGGAAAGGTAGTAGCCTACGCCTCAAGACAACTACGTTCGCACGAGGGAAATTACCTAACCCACGACTTAGTACTAGCTGTAGTGGTGTTTGCACTCAAGATTTGGAGGCACTATCTTATGGAGCAAGATTCGAAGTCTTCAGCATTCACAAAAGCCTACAATACCTATTTGATAAAAAAAAGCTAAATATGCGATAGAGATGCTAGATGGAGTTCCTAAAGGATTATTGACTTTGAACTATCTTACCATCTAGGAAAGACAAATGTAGTGGCCGATGCACTCAGCAGAAAATCACTACATCTCTCTATAATGATGGTCGAGGAATTAAAATTAATAGAAGATTTTAGAAATCTTAACTTAGCAATGGAAATATGCCCTAGAAATTTGTACCTAAGAGCTCTGACCATCACAAGTTACTTCCTAGAACAAGTTAAGGAGGAACAATAGAAGGATCAAAACCTGCAAGAGAAATTGGAAGTTGTAGATGGAACTCAAGAAAAATAATTCCAACTAAGCATGAATGGGGTAATTCAGATGAGAAGGAGAATTTGTATTCCAAACAACGAGGAGAAGAAAAGGATGATTCTGGAAGAGGCGCACAAAAGTCAACTTAACTTTCACCCAAGAACAATGAAAATGTATTAAGACCTGAAGAAAAAGTTTCTGGTGGCAAGAAATGAAGAGGGATGTGACAAGATTCGTCGCTGCTTGACTAACTTGTCAAAAAGCCAAGGTAGAGCATTAGAAACCTTCCGGATATCTCCAACCACACAAAATCCTTGAATGGAAATGGTATAGTATTTCCATGGATTTTGTAACAGCATTACCTAGGACCACCACGGGATAAGATACTATATGGGTAATCGTGGATTGTCTTACCAAGACTGCGCATTTCTTACCCATAGACATTCGATACTTTTTTGAAACGTTGACTCATATATATCTAAAGGAAATAGTTAGAATACACAGAGTTCCCTCAAGTATAGTGTTAGATAGAGATCCCCAATTCAATTCAAGGTTTTAGGGAAGTTTACAAGAAGCTTTGAGAACCAAGTTAAAACTCAGTTCTGCATATCACCCTCAAACTGATAGGCAAACAGAAAGAACCATACAGTCACTTGAGGATCTATTGAGAGCTTGTGTGATTAAACAGAGGGGAAGTTGGAATGAATTTCTACAATTGGATTAATTCACATACAATAATAGTTATCATGCAAGCATATGAATGGCTCTATATAAGGCATTATATGGAAGAAAAGTGTAGAACTCCTCTATGTTGGTTCGAGACAGGGAATTCATTATTGCTTGGACTTGAAATATTACAACAGACCACAAAAAAGTGAAACTTATTCATGACAAGCTTAAGACTACTCAAGACTAACAGAAGAGTTACTACGACAAAAGGAGAAAGCCTTAAGAATTTCAAGAAGGAGAACATTATTCCTAAAAGTAACTCTAACAACTAGGGTTGGTAGAGCCTTGAAACCTCGAAAGTTGACACCAAAATTCATAGGACCCTATCAAATCTTGAAAAAAATTGGTTTAGTTGCTTATTAGATAGCCTTATTGTAATGTCTACTTTTTCATTAATCAAACACACATACATAGAAGTTACTTTGTTGTACTACGTAAAAGTTTATAAAGGTACATCATTAATATTACAAAAGAGAAATCTTAAACATCATCTCTTGGATCTTCAGAGGGATCTTCTTCCTCAGATAAGTCAATTCTAGGAGCAGATATGGCTATCCTATGCCTAGCATGGCTTGAGGAAGAGGTATGAGGACGTCTCCTCCTAGGATGAGATGGGAAGCCAGAAGGTGATTCAAACACTCGTGGCGGTTCCACCTAAGTTAACATGATCGGGAGATCTATATGTCCATAGGAAGTGGGGGCTAATGGCGCTGCATGAAAGAAAGTAAAACGAATATATCCAATATAGGTATACAGCTGATACAAAGGATCTCTCGTCCATCGTCCACATAAGTGAGTTATTGATAAATGGAATAGTGGGTGAAATTCCTCACACATCTTTTCCTGAAATGGTTAGTGTAGGAGTGAATCTTCAATTCTAAAATTAATTATATAATATTGGTGTACCTGA
>JAMLFT010010359.1:0-11896 GCA_026544285.1 Pachyrhizus erosus
AAAAAATATAATACTTAAATAATGGTTGGTATTTAATTTTTTATTTAAATTACTTTTATAAGAAATATTTTTTAAGAATGAAGTTATTAAAAAAAAAGTTTGTTCAGTGTGATTAAACTTTTTTAAGGATTATATATTTATCATCAGGTATTATAAAAAAAATATTATTTTTTTAATTATTAGGAAAAAGTTTTGTTCCCATCTATAAAAGTGGAAACAAAATACACTTATTCAAAATTTAATATTCCCATAAATATTTTATTCTCAAAAAATAATTTTATTCTCTTCTACATGAGGAGAAATTAATTTCATACTACTTTTTCTAAAAAAACTGTTAAAACATTTCTTCTACCAAAGGTTACCCTCCTCCCTAATATATAATAAGATGTTTTTCACGTCACTTTCAAGTTTCTCGCAAGGTAATGCCAAAAGTTGTTGTGTATTGCTAGGTACTGCGTTTAATGGCTATGTAATTAATTAATTAATTTATTTATTTATTTTTAGTTTTCTTTTATATGATTTTCTGTTGAGTTTTTATTTTATATATATCATTAGAAAAAAATAAAAATATATTTTTTAAAATATTATGTAATATTATGTTTATTTTATTCATTTTTGTTATTTTATTTTTAATTAACAGTGAGACTCATAAATTACTTACATATTTATCATTTTAGTAAAATTATGTGTGCCTAGGTGGATTGTAACTGATCTTATTTATTAACAATGTGCTTGAGTAAGTATTTGTAAACTTGTTTTTGAATGTGTTTTCTTAAATCTTTTATTAAAATTGAGTTTAAAAATACAACTTATGTTTTTAAAGCTTTTATCTCAAAAGCAAATTTATAATAAAATGTAATACAAAAATTCTCACCTGAATGCATAGACAATCTACACTTTTTTATTTTTTTATACAAAATATTGTTTGATACCATTAAAACATGTTGACAAGAAAAACACTACCTCAAACGTGCTATAAAAAGAACATATAAACTTAAATAACTGCGTATAATTTTACTTAATAGATTGAAAATATGAATTATCTTTGAAGGAGAATATAAAATATGTATTTCTATTTAGATGCCATAATTAATAAATAATTAAGAATAAGTAAGAGATATGTAGGATTGTACGAGGAGTGGGGAATAGATAGTATTTCTAAAAGTATATTCCATACGAATATATGAAGAGATTGGATACAAATTATTCTTTAAAATAAAAGAGAATTCTGAATTAGCTTTCTCAACAAATAAAGAAGAAGTTATAATTACGTAACGTAATTAGAAATTTCATGTAGAATTCAATCATGGGAAAAAGGTATGGAATAATTTATTTTAAAATCTTTTTGAACAATTCAAAAATAATGTATTATAATGAAAAATAAATATATTTTATAACTAATGATATTATTATAGTAGGTACATCTTTAAACTTGACCTAGAGTCTGATTTTATAAATAGAAAGATATTCAAATCCAATCCAATTAAAGTAGGTTTTTCATCCAAATCAGAATAGAATTAGAATTCAAATTTAATTATAATACCCATACGAGACGTGTAAGAAATAACAAAACTTGCATGTTTTTATTCCAATATAGATTAGGGGAAGACTCAATCATAACAAGGAGCATTTGCTAATAAATTGCCTTAAAATACAATCCAAATCCTGTTAGCAGAAGGCTGAGCAAATGAATTAATCCTCGTTTACCATTATCTTAGTTATATGCAAGTAATTTTTATTTTTTTTGGGTGGTTTCTTAAGCTATTTTCTTTTAGTATAAATGTGACTTAATTAATAATTTTCATTACATATTTGGGACAATGAATTATCAGTTTTTTTTTAGCATATGGGTATTGGCACAAATGTCATTGTGGAAGCCTAGAAAAGGGGTTTTGTTAAGCAGGGATTTCTCGTAGAGTAGACCAAGGTTAGTGAGTCTTGTTCGTGAATATTGAAAACACTACTTTCACTGTTTCGATTAGTTAATTATATTTATCATCAAGAGGACACTTTTTTTTTCCAACATAATGACGACACTTTTTAATGATACTCAATTGTTCCCAAAACATAATTTTGCATATGGCATTGGGGAATCACTGCAAATTATTTTGTTGAGTTTGGTGCTTCCCACGATACTTTCTTGCAACGTGGTCAGCACTATCATTTTCCTCTTTAAATTCAATTATATTAAAATAAATAGAGATATTACTCATTTAAAAAATAATAATTTTTTCACTCATTAATAAAATAAAAAATACTTATACAACAATTTATACAACAAAATGTATAATCAAAAGTGAGAAAAAAAGATAAATTTAAATTTCAAATTTAATAAATAATAAGATTATAGAAAGAGATATACATAAAAAAAATAATATTATTTTCATAAATTATTGTATATGTATTACATCTCAACAAAATTTAGTTTACAATCAAATAAAAAACAAATTTAATGATTATTAATCAAGAAAAAATAATTTAATTCACAATCAAATAACAAATAAATTTAATGATTATGTATTAATCATATAAAATAATTTTATATTATTGATAAATCATAAATTATAATTAATATAATTTTTAAGATAAAAATTATAAAATCAATAATTTATTAATATATATTATTATTTTGTGATTGAATTGATGCATAATTGTTTTCTTATAAGAAATAATTAACAATATTTGCAAATGCATTAGTAAAGGAGTAAAAAAAGTAGAATTTTCTTAATGTGATAAACGATTTTCTTTTTTAATAATTGATGTAATGAATTTTTTTTAATAAAAAATGTTATTCTTGACCTTATAACTTATGTACTTGATATACCAAATAAAAAATAATGAAAAAATACAAAAAACTCTCATAACTGATTAATTGTTTATCAATTTGATTAATTGGAATTTGTTTCTTTTTAAGGTGAAACTTAAGTTTCTCTCCATATACTACAAGGTATCCAATTCAACAAGAACAAGTCTGTATGTTTCTTCATGATATATATGTGTGTGTGTTTGTTTAAAAATAAATGACTCACTCTTACAATTCTCATTTCAAATATAGATGAGAGATGAATTTCAATCACTGTTTCATCTAATAATAATATCCTTGGAAGGACAATGGACATATGATAGAATTAGTGGAGACAATACATTCATGAGCTATGTCAAATTCGCCTTTAGACCTTCAAATGTCATAAATGATAGTTCTGTCATATAGACATCCTAGTAATACTATCCTAGATCCCATCACCTAGATTCACAAATGTTTCTACAATCCATCAACGTAATCAGACTCTTCCATGCCAACATTCATCTATAGGCTTAGTCCCAATAAATGGTCAAGGTAAAAGAAAAAAATCATCTTAGGAAGAAGATCCTTTTGAAGGATTTGGCTAGGAACTCTTGGGATGAGTCAGACGTTGCAAAATATCTTAAACTTTATCTTTTGTTTAATCTGCTAGTTAAATTATTTTGGGAATGTAATATTTACACTTATAGTTAACCTGACTTATATATATTAATTTGAGTATGTTATAATTAAATTCAAGTTACTTGGATGTGTATGCAATATTTAGGTTTCTTTCAAATTGTATCTCCTGTCGAATTTAGTTTTTAAAATAAAATACCTAAAAAGATTTTCTCGAAATTAAATGGATAAAAAGAGGTGTTACAATGAACTTCAAGAACCACCTTCACCTTTGATGGATCAAGGTTGTCGATGTTGGAGCTAGAGGGAAAGGAGAAAAAAAAAACACTCAAAACATTATCGTAAAAAATCACCTACAATGACGACAAACAATGGTCAAAGGAATTAGGTGAATAAATCTAGCGTAAAATGATCTATGATTATGATATTAATCCAATAACTCTAACTCATCATCTATAATGGACCACATTTTAAGATAATCCACCGTAACTTTCATATAAAATAAATACTTCATCTGGTCTCTATTATAAGAAAAAAAAATTTAATTTTATACTAGTTAAGAAAATTAGTTGACATCATTTAATTTAAATATATAATAATTAAATATATTTAGATATTAAATTTCATAATAAATAAATATTTTTATATATAAAAATTATATTTTAATTTATAATAAATAATTTATGGTTCATTCAAGATGATTACAAGTTTTCAATTTTTAGTTTTTAAATATAATTTAAAAAACAAAATGTGTTTGAAAAAAAAGAAAAAAAATAATTTTTAACTCAATTTAAAAAAGATTTTATATTTATTTTTAAAATCAATAAAATAAATTTGTAAACTTGGTTTTAATTTAAAATAAATAAATTTATTGCTACCTTTCACAATGACACTTTCCACTATTGATATCACCATCACTCCAACTACTAGCATCACTCACACTACTAACATTACTATTATAATTGTCATTAGCACCTTATTGTTACTATTATCATCATCATTATTATAATTATCATTATTATTATTACTATCACCACCATCACCACCACTACTATCTCCCCTTGCATTATCATTGTCATTGTCCCACCATCATTGTTATTAATATTGTTGTTATTGTCATTATTACAACTATTAAAATTGTTATTAGTTTTACTAGCAACATCATCTTTACTAACATTATCACCACTGTTATTATCACTAATATCATCATCATCATATAAATATATTTTTAAATTAATTTTAATAAGATAATAAACTTTTTTAAACTAATTTATTGTAAAACTAAAAATTAAAAAAGAAAAAATAATCTTAAACTAAAAATTAAATCTAATTGTAATTTTTAAAATATTTGAAACTTATAGTTAAAAATTACCTTGAAGTGTCTTTAAATTATAATACAAGATTATTTTTAACAGTGACTATTTTTTAAGAAAAATATCAAAACTTTATTTAAAAATAAATATAAAAATTAATATATTGAATAGACTATTGAAAAAAATGTATATACAGATAAAGATAAAATGGATGGTAATTTAAAATGAGTAAGATTTTTTTTATTAATTCCAGAGATAGCATGTGGAATACATCTTTAAAAGAAGAAAAAAATATATTTAAAATGTCTAATTGAGATAATAAAAATTTTACTTATCAATTTATAATTTATTTTTTAATATATAAATAGATATACAAAATTTATATTAATAATGTATCGGAATTTATATTTAATATAACTTAAAATAATAAATATATACACGTTATAATTTGTTTAAATTAACATATTAAGACAAATAAAAATTAATGAATTTGAATTTAAATTAATTACTCCATTATAAGAATAGCAAAAAAAAAGTTGATATACGGTTTTTCGTTTATTTTAATTTTTAATGTTGAATAAAATTAATTTAATTTAATTAATTTAAAGTTAACTAAAATTAATTATTATATTTAAATATCAGGATGATATAGTATAGTTGACAATAAATATGTTTTGTAGATCAAAGATTTGATCATTAGGTCAGTGTGTGAAAAAATAATCTTGAAAGATATTATTAATCTTTTAAATAAAATATCAAAATTAAAATTATAAAAAATAAAGAAATTAAAATTAAAATTTAAAAATAAAGTTATAATTTAATGTTATCTTTCTTTTCATTTATTATCATATCATGTTTACATTTATTATTTTCTCTTTCTTCTTTTATTATTTTTTCTTCATTATTTCTTTTGTTTCTACCCATACATCTATGTCCGTGTTTTCGCGTTGAATGCCAAAGTTTTTCTTAAAAAACATAAAAATAAAAATTCAACGTACATCAAAATAGGTGATTTGTGAAAAATAAAGAGATTAAAAATAGATGTGTGTGGTTAACACTACCGGTTTTCAATAATGGTCATTCAATTCTTGAGTTGGTACTTAGTGCAATAATATTGAATTCCATCTCAGCTAAGAAAGCTGCTGCTACTTGCTTCTAACCTGTGACCACTCATCATCTCTACCTTCACTCCATTAGTTAAAAAAAAGCCAAACTACCCTTCTCTTTCCCTCTCTCTCTCATTCATTACAGCCACCGTTTTCTCTTTCTTCCTACTTTCTTTGGTTTCTTTCTTCCATCTAAAGCCTACCCTTCCCATTCTCTTCCCACCCCATGTCCATTTCTAGCATGTTCCCTCTTGAGCACTTCAAAGTTCAAATCTTTCATACACACTCATTCATCTCCATGCTCCACACCCTCTTGGGTCACTTCTAGAAGATCTATCTGGCAACCCTTTTGGCTGAAAAAAAATAAAAGATAAAAAAGAATGGGAAGCAAATGGAGAAAATTGAAGCTGGCTCTTGGTTTGGATTCCTGTGTTCACATTCCCAGAGCCTTTGATGATTCCTCCGCCGCCGCCGCAGGTTTTTCTGGCGGTGTCTCACCCACCGTCGTTTCGCCGGCCGGCGACACATCCAGCTATCGCCCATCCACTCCCACACCATCGTCTTCCGGCCTCCGGTTACCCAAGTCCGGACCCAAATCCCCTAAGGTTAGCACTTAGCATTACCCTTTGAACCTTTACATATAAAAGTTTCAGTTTTTATCTTTAATTTTTCTTGGGTTTCTAAAGTTGTCCTTTTGCTTCACCTTCGCCTCTGAATCTCCATGGTAGATTCTGGTTTCCTCTGTTTGTGTTTAGCAATATTCATTATATTTTTCTTTTTTCTTTTTCTTTTTTTTCTTTTGTTTTCTTGGTGCTGTAAGAAGAAAATTATTATTATTATTATTATTACCAACTAAACCTCAGGTTAAATTAGTATATATTATAATTATTATCGATATAAACTAATATGACTAGATGGACATCAACTTCAGCTTTAATCACATTTTAGTATTCTTAATTGGGGTATGGTGGTGGAGTGTGACACATTCTGACTATTACGGAAACGTTTTATTCTTCGTTGTGTTATTTTCAACTCCATTATGGGTGAGGAATGGCATAAAGTGGAATACTGTGCCTACTCTTTTATGGACCAGTTGTTTGGCTCACCACAAATGGTCTGCATTTTACACTGTTCTTCTTGTTTCGTCCGTTACTCAATTTTACTGTGCACTGTATCAGCGGACACATTTTTTGATTTTTCTCTCTCCTCCTTCCTTTGTTATCCCCACAGCAGACCCCATAACCGTTGATTGGGAATTCCCAGATGCAAACAAAAAAAAAGTTGCAGGATAATCAATCTACTAAAGGAAATAAAAACAACATAATAATAATAATGATAATAATTATAAAAGAGTTTAATTTTTATGAATTGGCGTTATAAATAAAATTTCAATATCAATCAATATAAAAGCATCATTCTTATGAATAAAATTTTTAAGATAATTATAGTAGAAGTTATCAAATTTGTTATATACGACCGTTTGTATTTAAATACGATGAGTACATAGATTATTTATTCATAATAGAATATAATAATAATAAATAATGATACTATAAACTTAATAAAGATAAAGATCGTAGACCAATGAATAAATCAAATCATCTTTGATTTCGCCTTCTTTCGATGACATTTGTAATTTTTTAAGTTGTGAGTTTGTCTTAGTGGCTTTTTTAAAAGTCGGTTGCTGATTGTTGTTATTATTTTTTTCCTTGGTGACCTCAAAGTCTTTGACCAGAGAACGTTGACCTAATTTTTATCTTTGTATTAAGTTAAGCATTTGGCTGAGAATCCATGCCTCTGTGCTAAAAAGATGGGTTGCATTCTATTTCATCTTTTTATGCAATGGTCTTACTAGTGGACCTGCATCGGGACAGAGGGAGTGTAGTGTAATACACTATAGTGTAATAGTGACCCTTGCAAATGTTACATTTATCAACGATTACTTTATTTAGACACTGTTTAGATTCGCCTATTCAGTGAATTTAGTACTTTTTCTTTTAAATATTTAAAATACTGGCTAATTGAGATGTTAGTATGGATGGTTGGATCGATGTCCCCATAGGCCATGTTTTCCATTATTGAAGATTTTAATTAATAATAACAATATTAATTTATTTTAATTAAAAATCTTCAATCTATTGATACTGTCAATGCAGTGGGATTTGAACCTGGGACTTATTGCCACTGGCTGGGTTATCTTTTAACTACAGTATAATTTATAGTTTAGTTTTATTTCAACTTGAAAATTATATTTAAAATCACTCTTAAATAAGATTAATATAGGCGTGTGGGAGATGCTGATTCTTTTTAGTCCTGACAATTATCAATTTGATAATTGGAAAAGGTTCAGGATGTTTATATTGACATCCTTGAGTTCTTAATGCTCTTGACACATTTTGCAAGCGTTGGTTTCACAAATTGTTGTTGTTTTAGAAGACTTCAAAAGATGTTTCTGATTGATGTATTCAGTGGTATCCTTGGAAATTTGAAATTTAATTGTTGATTTTGCTTTAAACTTTGATATGATTTGAATGGAAAAGCCAAATCCATGATTTCCTCAATTTAATCATAGGGCATTCTAGACTATTATAAGTTACCAACACTTGACAATAACAATTTTTAGCAGGAGCAATATTTGTTAATTTTTTTCATAAAAAATTCATGAGATTTTTGTTTGGTCTTCAATGAGTAATTTTAATGGAAACATCCTATTCTCTCATTCAACGTGAATAATTTTGTCTTTGTCTCTCTTATTTCAACAATGAACTCAAATTAATACTGAGTAGGTCTTGGCTAAATGATGGCAGATAATTGTAGTGAGCAGACATTTTGGAATTTTAATATAATATAAACATTGTCTGAAAGAAATTCCATTATGCCATGAACGCATTTCTTGTTCTTCATAGATTTGAGTCATTTGACATAAGGGTTAAGTGTTTCACTGTTTTTATTCCAAAGTAGTTTCTAGATGACATCAACAAGTATCGTATTGTCTTCCTTCCTCTTTGTTTGAGGGTAGAGTTTTGTTCAGATGTCTACAAGAAACTTTGTTGATAAAAATTGCATCATTATGTTCACTATCTTCTACACTTTTGTTTCTGCATCTATTTGCTTCAAATTTATCTACATTGTCTGCAGGGGACTTGTGCAATATGCCTCTACACAATGAAACCAGGGCAGGGCCATGCCATTTTTACTGCAGAATGTTCTCACTCTTTCCATTTTCACTGCATCACTTCTAATGTGAAACATGGGAACCAGATTTGCCCTGTCTGCAGAGCAAAATGGAAAGAAGTTCCTTTCCAGAGTCCTGCTTCAAATATGCCCCATGACATGTCTCGACTCAACCAAGTATCTCTTCGAGATGAAGGCTGGACGACTGTCTTACGGAGGCTTCCTTCTCCTCAAGGTGATGCTGCTCGGCAGATTTCGTCACTTTATCATGTTACTGAGCCAGCTATTTTTGATGACGATGAAGCCCTGGATCCGCAAACTTCAATTACCCATCCTAAAAACGAGACTGATCATGATGTAGTAAACACAGTGGAGATCAAAACATATCCTGAGGTTTCAGCCGTTCCAAAATCTGTCTCTCACGATGCCTTTGCTGTATTAATTCATCTCAAAGCTCCTCATTCCAGGAGAAAACAAAATATTGGAGAAAACAATGCTGAATCACCACCTCCAGTTGAGAACTCTCGTGCCTCAGTTGACCTTGTTACAGTTCTTGATGTGAGTGGTAGCATGGCAGGTACTAAGCTGGCATTGCTAAAACGAGCTATGGGTTTTGTCATTCAGAATCTTGGTCCATCAGACCGGCTGTCTGTCATTGCCTTCTCCTCCACTGCACGCCGCATCTTTCCTCTTAGGCAGATGACCGACACTGGACGACAGCAGGCATTACAGGCTGTCAATTCTTTGGTTTCAAATGGTGGGACAAACATTGCTGAAGGCCTGAGGAAAGGCGCCAAGGTGTTTGCTGATCGACGGTGTAAGAACTCGGTTAGCAGCATCATATTACTCTCTGATGGGCAGGATACATACACAGTCAATAGCAGGCCTAATGTTGGAACAGATTACCAGTCACTTGTTCCAAACTCCATTCACCGTAACAATGGCACTGGCATGCAGATACCGGTGCATGCATTTGGCTTTGGCACTGACCATGATGCTACTTCAATGCATTCAATCTCTGAGATATCTGGGGGTACGTTTTCTTTCATTGAAGCTGAGGATGTCATTCAGGATGCATTTGCACAGTGTATTGGAGGACTCTTGAGTGTGGTGGTGCAAGAATTACAGGTAGAAGTTAGGTGCGTTCACCCTCATTTGCAACTTAGTTCAGTAAAAGCTGGAAGTTACCAAACAAGCTTGATGGCGAATGCAAGATTAGCTACTATCAGTGTAGGAGATTTGTATGCTGAAGAGGAAAGAGACTTTTTGTTGACAGTTAATGTTCCAGTTGATGAGTCAAGTGATGAAATGCCATTGTTGATCGTGCGAGGTATGTACCGAGATCCTATAACAAAAGAAATGGTGGCTTTGGAGGAAAGCAGTGAAGTAAGAATTCTGAGACCTGATGTTGGTGGAGGAGAACTAGTTGTGTCAATAGAGGTAGACAGACAGCGAAACAGGCTTCGAGCTGCTGAGGCAATGGCTGAGGCTAGAGTTGCAGCAGAACGTGGTGATTTGTCTACTGCAGTTTCAGTCCTGGATAACTGTCACAAGGCGTTGTCTGAAACTGTTTCTGCTCAAGCCGGGGATCGGTTGTGTGTTGCTCTTTCTGCAGAGTTAAAGGAGATGCAGGAGAGGATGGCGAACCAGCGCATTTATGAGCAGTCTGGAAGGGCTTATGTTCTGTCAGGATTGAGTTCACATTCATGGCAAAGGGCAACAGCACGTGGTGATTCCACAGACAGCACCAGCCTTATGCAAGCATATCAAACTCCTTCTATGGTTGACATGGTGACCCGTTCCCAGACCATGGTTTTTGGGGCGCCACAAAATAAACGTGTCCTCAGGCCTGCTAAATCATTTCCTGAGAGGCAGAGAAGACAATAAAAATGAAAAATCTGTTATGGAAAATTCTACTTGTCCTATAAATATACTTCTGGGGAAACCTTGAAGTTTCTTCTTATCTGATTTTACCCTTTTGTTTTCGGTTTTTGTCAAGGTGGGGGGGTATAATGGAAAGGAAGGAGTTTTAGGTGGACAAAATTCCTGATTTTGGCAACTATAAAAAGTGTAAATGCATAGGCTGGTGCAGAGAATGAATGGCGAAAAGGGACAGGTTGAATATTTCAGTGTGATTCTGAGTGATGTACATAACCTATTGTTTTCGGTTGAATTGTGCGGGTGAATTTCATCACTTGATTATATACATATGGTATAATATATTTGCTTCTGATTCTTTTCATAAGTGGTGATCTTCCATATGCTTTTCCTTATTAATTTTATGATACTATAGTTTCTTCTAGGTGGACCTTCCGTTCCAGTCGATTCTTTTTGTTTGCATCGTATGGCACGGGATTTCACATATTAGCCAGATATTGTCCGTTGCACGCTTTCATTTTATATTATAGTTGATTCAATTCAAGAAACACCACTTGTGGAGTATAATTCAACAATATTTTGGCAAAAATTATGACTCTTTCGTTCAGTCACACTCCGTAAGCAGTAGTGAAATTTGAAAAGTACGTCACAAAGCCAACGTATAATAGATACCTAAATGATTGCCCTGGATTTTCCCCCTGATTTTCTTTCTCCCTCTTGTTTCATCATTCTCACATACTAGTGGATGGTTGGATTGCACTTATTTGGCATTTCAAAATTTGTTGGTGCCCCTTTTAGAATCTAATCTTTCAAAGCATATATTGTTCTTTAAAAAAGCAAAAGTCTAAATTTTTATATAAAATATTTCAACATTATGACCAAATGAAAGAGTTCCTCATATTTTTATATCCATTTATTACCTTTCTAGACAATCTGGGATTTCATTCTCTAATATTTCCATTCAAGTCTAACTTAATGAGTTAATTGTGACTTAATTTTAATGT
>JAMLFT010010360.1:0-11895 GCA_026544285.1 Pachyrhizus erosus
ATTATATGTGGTCTAGTGATAGTAAGGTAATGAAGTTTGCTTACCAAACGATGATATCTTCTAGAGTCTTTTAGTGATTTCCCTTAACTCAAAAGAAGCTTCACATTGGAGTCCATAGGAGTGTCACTGGGATGACAGTCAAGCATACTGGTCTCAATTAAAATATCCAAATTGTTCTTGTGTTAAAAGATGACAATGCTAGAGGAGGATTGGATAACTTCAATGCTGAGGAAGTATTTGAAGGGACTAAGGTCTTTCATCTAAAATTGACTATGAAGATGAGGCTTTAGTCAAAGAATGCCATTGGAGTCATTACCAGTAATGACATTGTCATCAACATAAACAACCAAGTAGATGCAAAGGCCGGATGGATAGTGTAGGGAAAATATAGAGTGATTAGCCTCACATTGGGTCATGCCAAATTGAAACAACGTAGAACTGAGATGATCAAGCCAGGCATGAGGAGACTATTTCAATCCACATAAGATTGATGAAGTCGATAGACCAAATGAGAATCACTGAAAATAGTAAATTTAGGTGATTGATCTATGTAAACTTCTTCACTAAAGTCACCATGTAAGAAGACATTATTCTAAAGTTGCTCATCAATAAAAGTAACAAAATATAATTATTCTAAAGTGGAACAAATATGACTAGGATCTCATATATTAGAGTAGACTAATGTAAAAGATGATGCAATATGTTTATTGACACGAGAATTATATGTCTGACTATTGTGTTTGTTTAACTGACACATCTCACATTGAAGAGTGGTAATGGAAGAAATGCTAGGGATTAAGAAATATAATTTTTCCAGATTGACCAAGACGCTGATGAGCAAGCTCTTGCGGAAGCAATGGAAACACAAGCCACTAATGGTGATAGTTGGTGCAATCCTCCAGATTAATGTCTTGCTCTAATTGTCTGTCCAGTATGCCTATATTGAACAAGAACAAAGTTGTTAACAAACAAAACAAAGTAGTCAAGAGTACATGTAAATTGGCTAATTGAAATTAAATTAAAAGGGCAATTAGGAACATGTAAGAGATGTTATGGATAAGTTAGGAAAATGGTGAGTTTGTCCAACGTTGCGAATGGGAATGCAAGAATCATCTGTGAGAATGATAGAAGACAAAGAGTCCAAAAAAGATAATTGAGAGAAAAAGGATTTATTACTGATTATATGATTTGAGGCACTGGAGTCAAGGATTCATGGTCCCAGGGAAGGAGACTTAGAGACAAAAGCAACAAGATTACCAAACTGAGCCACAGAGGTAACAAGCAATGTAGGCAGTTGGGTCATGCGAAGTCAAAGAAGATCATGATATTCAACAACAAAGATGGAGTCTGAAGAGAATCTGTGAGAGGCCATGAAAGAAAAACAACCAAATGGTTTGGAAAATAGTAATAGAGGTTACCTGAGGTGGAAAAGGGTCGAAGATGAGTCGTTGATAGTTGGATATGCTGCAAAAGGTGTCATACATCAATCTAGGCACAACACGTGAGATTGATGTGCCAGAGAAAGGTGGTGTGTGAGGGAGTGTGCTGTGGTGGATGGTGTTGGTTGGTGTTCATGGTGGTCACCAAAGATGGACAAAGTTGATGGGGGGTTGTGTTGGAGAAAGAAGGTCTTGACAGTGGTAAAAAGTAGCAGATAGTGAGCGCAAGGGGGTGAGATGTGATGCATCGAAGATAGGTGATGCGTGAGGGCACATGCAGCAGCGGATGGTGATGTTCTCGTGGTGGTCATCGGAGGTGGATGATGTCAACGGAAGGGTTGCATCAGAGAAAGAAGGTCTTGATGATGGTGAAATGTGGCAAATAGTGAGCGTAACACTGTTCACACAGGTGACAATACTATTGATGCGATGCACTAGTGAAGATAGAAAAACTTAGAACTATTGATACCATATAGAAAAATAATGTATTTCTATGTACTCTGTTTAATCACACAAATTATCCTTTTATTTATAGATAGCTGAAAAACAAAAATTTAAAAATTGATAAGTAAATGATCCCTGATTTTTAACATCAAGAAAACCAAACTAGGGATGATAGAACTGGTATCATAATCATAATGGTGAGAAAGAATTTTTTGTTTTATTCTATTGAATGAAGTTAAGGAGAATCCCTAGGGGGCAATACCGATACCATTTCCAGATATTTAGAGAGGCATGGGATCCACTCCTTGCATTGCTTTCTCAATCACAAAAGTCCCTAATTGCAGAACTGAGGGCCTGCACTTCCCAATGCTCAGTCCCCAATTCTGTCAAATTTAGGCAAGATCTCTCTCTACACTTCCCCTCTTAGGCAATATGCCTTATTACTTCACTCACGGTCCTAACTAATTGACTAATCACTAATATATCATTGTATCTATCTAACTAACTAATGGGTATCTATCTGGGAACTGTAGCTGATGTCTTGCAAGTGCTAGAACCTTCATTTTCTTTTACCAAATGTCTTCTAGCAAGACATTTATGGACACAAATTCAACATTAGAAGGATTTTCACTATAGCAATATGTGAGATTATATATTGATGGACCAAAGATCATTGATAGAAGAGAAAATGGGACAGCAGACAACTTTTAATATTTTAATGGCTTAAATATGTTTCTAGTCCCTATAATATACCTATTTTATGCTTTTAATCCTTATAATTTTTTTCTTATGGTTTTGGTCCCTATAAAATTTTGTTTTACAATTTTAGTCCTTAATGGTACTTTTTTAGTCCTTATAAAGTTTTGGTATCAATCCCTCTTATATTAGAGGATATGCATTTTATTCCTTATTATTTAAGAAATATTTAGTCTGTTCTTCAATAGATGGTTGACACATCACCAATATAAAACTGTAAAATAAAATTTATCAGGACCAGGACCATAAGAAAAATTTTATAGGGACTAATAGCATAAAACAGGTATATGATTTATAGGGACTAAAAGCATATTTAAACCTATTTTATTAAGTCATCAACAATGTGAAACCTATTTTATAATGATTTTGTTCATCACATATATTTATTTAGGGTAAGTTACGCTGCTCCTTGGAATTATGTTCACATTACACTATCCTCCTCTCCATTCTTCAAATTAATCTCCTCGTCTGTGAAATAAATTGTGTTGTACTTTAATTCAATTTCATATAAATGAACCTTTTAGTGGTGGTAAACAAACTAATTTTCCCAGGGTCATATCTCTGCTCTCTAATTTCTATATCATGGACAACTAATTTTGAATACCATATTATTGATTTTAGGGCTTAAATAAATTGTTAGCATCCTTACTGGGTTTGTTAGTTCACCTAAAATCTTAATTCTATTTTCTGAAGTGATAGGTACCAGAAATATTAAAGAGACAGGGAATTCTTCCGTACTGATATAGAAAATCAGCTCTGAATCAAGTAGATCACTGGTCTGGTAACTGGTATACTGGATTACAAGAGGAAATTGCAGAATAAAATAGGAAAAGATGCGGAAACAAAGAGTAATAAAACTCTTAGGCAATTTGAGAGGCTAATCTCTCCCAAAGTTCCAACCAATTTCCCTCTACCTCCCTCTCCCACTCTCCACCCCTTGCATATATTCTCTCTCCCCCTACCAACAATCCCATGCCTATTCCTCCCACAACTGCTGCTATGAAGTTAGTTATACTCTTTCTCTTAGCTAGGATCCGGTGCATCATTCACTATAATACTGTCATCAACTGTGATACCTTTATTGGGCCACCTCACATAAACATTGGTAATTTTGGGCCTTGGGTTTGCATTATTATGTCCCAAGGTTGATAATTGGGGTTCAAAACTAGCAATTGATGACTTTGAGATTCGGACAAAGAAAAATTTGTGTTTAAATGAGACTCATTCACATGAAAATGAATTAATGATTAAGATATTCAATCTCTAAGGTAAAGGAGTGTGATTTTCATAACAAAAGGAAGAAAAGTGTAATTAAAGTAGCTTTTAGGAGGAGATTTTAATTTATCTTTATTTTTATTCACTAATAGGTTTAATATATCTTTTTCTATACTTAATGATTTCAAAAAATTGGCGTGTGCAGGTGTGTTTCCATGTACGTGCAAATTTGCCTTTTTTTTTTTTTAATTTTTACTGCATGCATATTTTTCATTGTAAGAGTACATATAAGTATTGACTTATGGTCAAAATGGTATTCCTTTTTATTTGCCCCCCCCCCCCAATTTTTATGTAGACTGACATCTTCTAGTTTTTCTATTTTTTAGTTGGAGACATTTAAAAAACAACTGATGCAGTCGCTAACTGATGACAATGCATCGGTAAGACATCAATATATATTAACTTGGCTATACTTCATTTTGTTGTGGAAATGACCTGTATTATTATTCTCCTAAACAAGATTGTTTTCCCCTTTATACTTTTCTTTGCTCTTGTTACAGCATGCTGAAACCGTAGATATTAGAACCTGTGACCAATCAGTTCCAAAGGCATATCCTGATAAGGGTACTCCCCAGTCCATACCTCAATGGTTATTTTATTATCAATTTTGCACGTATCCCTTCCCAGTGATATGAAATTTGGAATAAGAGTGGTGGAACTTATTTATGTGCATTTCTTTTATGTATTGCTTGCAGATGATGATGGAAGTGGCTATATGGCACATCATTCATACAGTGGCCCTGCAGATGTGGGTAAAACCAATGATGAAGGTAGGTGAATTTTCCAGACATCATTGAATGCAAATCATTCTGCTACTGTTGTTCAATTATCAGAATTGAACAATATTTCTTGATATACGTAGTATCATGCATAAGAAATTATGTAAGACAGTAAACTTCAATACTTAATATTTAGCATTTAGAAATGAATTGTCATTTTAAAGTACTCTTCCACTAATTCTTGAGTATTATTTGTCATCCTTTAGTCATACTTCATTGGCATGCTTATTTAAAGTTCTTGTATAGTGAAAATTGAGATTATATTATTTAATCAAACCAAAACGGGGAAACAAGCTATTGTACTGGAAAATAAAGTTTTGACTTTTCTATCTAAAACAGTTGAATTTAACTAGAAAAATGTTTAGAAAAAATGGGTTCAGTAAAAGTATAGCTGGAACTATCAATAATAAGGAAAAAATGGGCTTGCAGGTGTTTTATATTTAATTTGACATGCATGATAATTCCCTTTTGTTCTTTTTCTTTTTGCTCCTATAGCTTCCAGGTATTCTGGGCAAAGGTTTTCTTTGACCCCGTATATCACACCACGTCTTACACCAACTGGAACTCCAAAGGTGATTTCAACGGCTGGGTCTCCTAGAGGATATTCTGCAGCTGGATCACCCAAGAAAACATCTGGCGCCACCTCTCCTACAAAACTTCCATATGATGGGCGAACATCTCTCTCTTCATGGTATTCATCTAGTCAGCAGTCATCAGCAGCAAACTCTCCACCTCGGGGACAATCACTTCCAGGTTTAGACGATTTATTGTTAATCTGATCATTTTTTCCCGTCTTACTAATATTGGTCCTTGAAGTTAGTTATGTTTTTTTGCTTTTAGCCCTTTTACTGCAGTTCTTGATTGGAATGTTATCCATCTAATGCTGCTGGTTAGGGCATTGCTCGATATGAAGCATAAGAAGGGGCAAGTGCCTTTTCTGTGTTTCATTATTGCTATATACTTAGTTGTTTACCTCTCAACTTGAAAAAACTTATTTAGGTCGAACTCCAAAGATTGATGGGAAGGAGTTTTTTCGTCAGGCCAGGTGACTCGGTTACTTCATGCCGTAGTAAAGTGTGACTTTCTACTTAAATTTATTTAAGAAACTGAGCGAGATGATAAAATGTATCACTTTTTCAGGAGTCGCCTTTCCTATGAGCAGTTCAGTGCATTTCTTGCCAACATAAAGGAATTAAATGCTCAGAAGCAAACACGGGAGGTAAATAAATAGGGAATATTTGTAGTGTTGGATTTGGAACTGAAACTATTTCCAAGTTGCTATTAATTGCTCCATTTGTTCTTTGTTCTTACAGGAAACTTTAAGAAAAGCAGATGAGATATTTGGGTCAGATAACAAAGATCTTTACTTATCTTTTCAAGTATTGCTTAACCGTAATGCACGCTAGTACTGAAAGCAGCATTACCGGGTAGTGTACGAGTTGGTATGTAAATTGTTGGTTATCATATCTGTCCTTGTTTTTCTGTCACTGCATTTATGTTTTTATTTTTTTGAACTGTGGATGAAGTTGCACCTGTTGGCATACTAAGCTAGTAGCATTTGTTGCCTATCTGACATTGTGTCATTAGCTATTTTGTTACTTGCAGCCTTTGATCATGAGGATTTCATGAAAATGTCCTGATATATTGAAGTTTATTCCACGGAATCACTTTAGCCATTGCTTTATATTCTCTATTTTAGGTTTTTTAAATAAGTAGCACTTAGGTGCAACACACAGAGTGTAGGGGGGAGTTGGCTTCTTTCAGCCTTTGGCTTGGCTTTAGGGATAGATGCCCTATTTTAGAAGAAAAATCTGCAATTTAATATTGATCACTCCCTAACTACAAAGAATCTCATATTTCACATATGGAACATTTAAAAAAAAGGATTAAATATAATTTTGATTTGATTCTAATTCCTGAAAAAAAATCGCAATTTTTATCTCCAGAACTTTTAAAATATCAGAATTTAGTTTCTTTTTTATTGAAAATTGTTAATTGAGTTAAAAAGGATTAAATTTTGGTGTTTTAAAAATTTTAGAAATGAAAAATAATTTTTATTTTTAAGGACTAAAATTAAATTAGGACAACTTTTTAAGGACTAAAATCATATTTAATAAAAAAAAAAACCTTCCAAGCTTGTTTATAAAGAGATGCTTTGAGCTATGGTAGCTTTTTTTAATCTGGTGTATGGGAATTAAATTAAACAACGGAAAGTAAACATTGACTCATAGTTTTTCACGATTATTCATTTTATTGACATTAGTTTTCTGCCTCAATTAATGATCAATACTAAGCTCTTAATATAATAATCACAATTACGAGATATCAACCAGAGTGATTAATTGTTTAATTGGCTACTTTTCAGGTTACCGAGCCAACTGGAGTTTCTTGGACCGATATTGACTCTTTCCTCTCTGATCTATTGAATCAAAATGAAAACGAAAGAAGCTCCAATTGAGGCATTGAATTCGAGAATATATACAACGTACAGGCCTGTTGTTTTGTCTTTTTTATTCCCCTCTGCCTGCGTGTATATATAAACTCGTGATTTTCTAAATGGTATGCCCTTCTAGTTTAAATGGTGAATCAATTATGCAAGACTTGTCTATGGAACAAGCGTGATGGGAAATTTCTTTAGTGTATGTGGCAACACTTGGTTATTTTTGGCCCAACTCATTTTTTTGTTTTTAAGTTACTTTTAAATTAAAATTAAAAATAAAAATTTTAAAAAGCAGAAATTATTTGTTAGCTATCACTTTTGTCAACATAAAATCTCTTTTTAAGCTAGAAGTTATTTAGTAATTTTTTATTTTATTTAAAAATAGTCATCTTATCCAATGAAAAATTATATTTATAAATAAAAATAGTGTTAAATTAACTTAATTTATGTAAAATTATTTTAATGAAATACTAAAATACAAATATTTAAAATTTATAAATTTTGAAAAAGTCAATTATTTAAGTTAATGAAAGTTTATTTAAATGATGATTTACTAATAATATAGATAATATTAATTAAAGAATTTTAATATTGATTAAGTAATTATATATTGTTATTCAATAATATGTTTACCAAAATAAGAAGAATAAATAATGAAATAAAAATTTAAATATTGATTAAGTGATTATATGTTGATATTTAAGCATGGTTTAATTCTATCAAATTACATTAAAAATACTTAATAAATAATTTGAAATTAATATCTAAATGTTAAGTAAATACATATAGGCACACACATGTTAAGTGCATGCTACAAGTCTAATTACTTAAAAGAAGAAGAGAGGAATGAGATTGGGAGTCTTTGGTTCAAATGTTTTAGAAAAATAAATTAAAAAAAGGACTCGGGAATCGAAGAGCAATTATATAGAAAAAGCTCTGCATGAGTGAATAAGTGAATAAGAAGCTATTCAGAGAGCTTTTCTAAAAGCTCCTTTATGTAAGATTTATATGGAAAAGATAAGCACCTTATATTTTTAAGAACTTCAATGTAAAGGTGTCTGATCCAACTTCTCTTTCTGATCAGAAGAAAAGCTAAAATGCTACTTCAAACACTACTACAATTTGACATACATATGCAAATAGTAGTTTGAATGTAATGTGACCAATGAAGCAAGTTAATGCAAAAATTGTGTTTTATACAAAAAAAAATTATTTAAGGTAGTTTAAATATACACACAAACTTAATCAATCTTTATAGTTGTTTAAACTCTATCTTTTAATTTTTACATTCGTTTAAAAGTCATTTCTTTTAGTCTTGAATATACACTTTTGTATCCTTTTAGTTCCTATTGTTACAAAATTATAAGGATTAAAATATAAAATTTATGTAACAACATGGATAAAAAAGAATTAGATAGTGCTTGAACAAAGATTAAAAAATAATTTTTAAGTATAATGATTAAAAGATAAAATTTATGTAATTATAAAATTTAAATGAGTAATCTATTCTTAAGTTATCGGGGATGAGTAAATTATATAATTTTTGGTCAAGTAAAAAGGAATTGGAAAAGTCCAAAAAGAATATTAGAGAAAATTATTAAAAGGGCTGTTATGATGAATATCTTTTGACTAACTCACTATGCACGCATTATGCATATGCTTCCATGACTCGCTTAAAAAAATTATAAACACTAAAAGTGTGTGTATATATAATAACTATAACTACAACAATAATAAGTAAGAAAGTCTAAGTGAAAAATTCTTATGTAATTGAGCAAAAAATATTTAGACAGTTTTATTTATTTTTTAATTTATAATGTTAGAACCAAAAATATGAATGATGTTTGATCCATCAAAATCTATGATTTTGTTGATTATAAAATATTATAATTTGATGATATTAATATTTCTTGATAAGTTATGATGATTGGAGATGCATAAAAAATGAGAAAGATAGTATTTTTTATTTTAGATGTGTAAAAATGAATTAAAAAAAGTTAAGCATCCAATGTGCTATATAGATGACATTCATCCAATGCTAAAACAAGTGTTTAGAGTGCTACTCAAAAGATGTGTCCAATATGTTTTAGAAAAGCTTAATTGTCTAAACACTAATTTTATTGTCTTGGACAAATAAACTAACTTCAGACTTTTTGTACTTGTACATTAATTAAGCTTGCTCAAATTAACTGTATTTACTTTCATGTTTTCGAATGTTTAGGATATATGTTCTCACATTTCATATTTGATATATCATCTTAGCTATTGCTAACGTTTGAATTTGAATAAGCATTGATTGTAAAGCAAAAAATATATGAGGATAAGAAGACTTCTAAAATAGAAGAGTTTTTTGAGCTTTGAAGTCTGAATAAAGAAAAAACATAAGTAGAAATGTTCAAGAGAACAATTGTACTTTTGAAGCAATGTCCACAAAAGAAAGAAAAGAAAGGATTAGGATGTTCTCTCTTCTAACACAAATATGATAAACTATAATAAAAAGATGTATAAGAAACTCCCATGCATTTAATCAAAATTCAGAATGGTAAGAAGAGAAATGAATGTTCTCTTACAACAAATACTTCAAGCATCAATTATATGAATACTAAAAGCATTGAAGACAAAAAAAAAATGAAAATAAACATTTGAATGATCTAAGTCTCTTTCTCTCTATGTGTACATAGCTTACAAAAAATCTTATCTTAAGATTATTTGCTCGACAACAATTGTAAATTCTTAGTTTTACTAAGTTATTTGTAATACTCGCTTAATTTGTTTATCCTTATATTGTGAGTTGATATTTCTTGTAAAAGTATTTTGTTAAAGTCAAGAATGACTTAGTAATAAAAATAATACTTATCTCATCCATTCTAAGTTTCTTTCTTAAAAAGACTAGTTTATCTTCCATAAGAATTTTTGTAAAAATGTCAGCAAGTTGAATTTTGGTAGTTACAAATTGTAAAACCACCATTCATTTTTGAACATGATCTTGAATAAAATGATGTATAATTTCAATATTTTGACTTAAGAATGCATTATGAAATTCTTAAATAAGTTAATAGAAACATTATTATTAGAAAGATAGAGACTTTACTATCAAAGATACAATAATCTTTTAGTTGATGTTTTATCCACAAAAGTTGAGAGCAACAACTAGTTGTTGATATGTATTTTGCTTTTGTATAGCCTTTGTGTAAAGATATTTGTTGTGAGATAACGTTCTTGTAAATTTTTGTTTTGATGCTTCATTTAATAAACAAAAGCTTCAATCACATTTTCTTCTTTGGTTTGACAACTTTGTCAATGGAGAGAAAAAAAGAACTTCTCTTTTATTTCCTAAAACTTGTTGGCACTACTTTTAAAGTCACCTTTTACTTTTTACACATTTCTACTTTAGTATTTTCTTTTAACAAGCTCCAAACTTGAAGTTGACTTTTGATTAGAAGCTTCACTTATCCTTCAAATGATTTAATTTTCATTAAAATGCTTTTAAAATTCAAACTATAGCTTGAGCATATGAAAAATAATAAGAATGAACAAAACTAAAGAATATAAAAGTAAAGATCCTTGGTATCCAAAACATGAGAGTTTCAACTTTTGTGATTGATCAAAATAAATGAAAATATTAAGTGTAAGTAGAAATACTCTTAGTGTTTTCATTAAACATCTTGGACGATAATGACATAGCATTGGACGTTTGAAGCTTTCTTTACTTAAAAACACGTTAGAAGACGAATTCAATTAAGAGTGCGTTGATTACTTAATATTCTATTGCAAAAATCATGAGATGCTTCTCCTTACTAGTGCTTTGTATACTTGTTTAGTTAAAATAAATTTTCATGTCTATGGTTAAGAATATACCTTTTTGTGCTTTAAACACTTAGATCGTTTGCATAATACATCAAAACTCATTAGTATATCAAATTTTAATATATTTGTTATAATAAGAACTATCAGATTTTAGAGGAGTCAAATATCGTCCATGTCTTAGGTTCCAACAACTTAAACTAAAGTGTTGAGATATTATATTCAATGACTTTGAAGATGAGACTTAAGAATGAAACTAAATTGTGATTGGAATATGATAAATGTATGGCAAGCTTGAAAGTTAGGATGAGATATGGTCATGGGTACTTATATGAGTTGAATGGATTTGAGAATGGTGATCGATAAGCAAAATGATTTGTTTAAACATTATTTTTGGATCAACATAGTGTAATATGATGCGATAAGTATGTAGCATGAAATGTGGATGGTAAGCTTGAGAGCTACTAATAGATGTGGCCATGGAAGCCAATGACCAGTAATTGAAATTAAGAATGAGATTGTTAATGTTATTGTTTGGTAGGTTGTGTCTCTATTTGTTTGTTACCATACCTATAGGGAGGTATAATGGATGGTACCAAAAATATTTGTTGCACTTCATTTAGTTTTGTCCTAAGTTAAAAAAACATATATTATTTGCTTTGAGTAAAGTGGATATGTGATGGGTTGATTATAATATAGTATTTGAGGGGGTATAGACAAGACTCTTAGAGTTTTAGTGGTAGATAAATTATCAAGTTATGAAATCCTAATGAACTAATATACACATTAATTGCTTGATGTCCTTGACAAACCATTGAGCATATCTATATTAATTGAGAGTATTTCTTGAAAAGTTAAAGACTTGTGTTTGTCTGAAAAAGAAATGTTGTATTTCTCCCATGGATCTTGCATCAACCTTTAAGATGCTTCAAAAACTCAAAGAAATGGATTGAGAAAA
>JAMLFT010010361.1:0-11895 GCA_026544285.1 Pachyrhizus erosus
ATTAGTTATCAAAAGAGTGTAATTCAGTTGCTATTTTTTTATTTTTATGGATAAAAAATAAGTATTAGTTAAAATAATTTTAAAAAAACTTTGATTGATGAATAATCAATAAAAAAATCTTAATATATTATTTTGCATTCAAATTGATAGTACGTAACAAATTAAAATCTATTATTTGAAAAATCTATTGAGAAAATCTTTAAAATATGAGAAAGATAATCTACAATCTTTAAGGATAATGTAGTAGTTTAACTTTTATGTAATTGAGACAATTAAATGAAATTAAGTGGTTTAAATAAACATATTTATTCTGATAATTTTGACATGTAATTTTTAATACTATTTTTTCAGAGTATCAAAATGAAACTAATATTTATAAAATGAAACGGTGCTTAATAATATATGTTAGTGAAAAATACGAAAAAATATATTTAAAACCAATACAAAATTTAATTTTATTGATAACAAACATATAAATTAATATATAGAATATGCAATCAATAATTTTTTAATTTACAAAGTTTAAGAACTAATGTTAAACGATGAATGAATTAATTATGATTTGAATATATATGTTTGTATTTGATGTTAATTATGAATTTGACTATTGGTTAAAACAATAAAAGAAATCTTTGATTAGATAATCAATTAAATTTTTTGACTATATTGTTTTAAATTATAATTCATAGAATGCAAAATAATTAAAATTATTTATTTGGAAAAACTATAAAAAAAAATGTTTAACATAAGAGAAGCATAGTCTACACCAAATTAAGTTGGCGTAAGTTAAAAGTAATGAAGTGATTTAATTTTTACGTAATTGCAATAAATAAGTGTAAATAATCTATTTAATTAAATATAATTAACCTAATTAATAATTGAATGTCTATTAATTATTTATTCAATATATATATATATAGGAAATAGAGATACTAACAACATATTATTTATTATTAAAATATATATTACCATAAACATCTAATACAATACAAATATAAGTATATTTACAATGATAATATTTTTCTTAAAAAGACATGTATATTTTAAATATTTATATTCATATATATTTGTAAAATTAAAATACATATTAAAATTATAATAATAGAAAATTATATTTATTTTTCTACCTATGAATTAACACTTATGCATGACATAAGTTATTACTCTAGTCCTATATTTATATTCCACTAGTCCGATAGGAATACAGTTAAAATTAGAGATAATTATTTTAAAAAATAAACTTTAAGGGTTAATTAATATGAATCAAAATTTAAGGTGCATATATATAAAAGAAATAAGAATATGTATAATGTATAATCATTTAAATAAATTATTTATCTTAAATTTATAGATCTAACAATAACACATAAATTTAAGAATTTTATAAAAAAAATCTATTTCAATAATAAAATTACTAAAATAAATATTTAATTTAAGTTACATTAAATTTTATAATTAAAAAAATTGAATGTTTTATTAGTATCAACTAGTTATACAATAATATTTAACTTTTAAATAATTATATTTAAAAATTAATTATTTTTAAACACTTTTTAATATTTTTATTTTATTTTTATTTTTTATCACATAATATCATTTATTATACATATATTTTGTAGTTTCTCCTTTAACATTCTGGGTATTTAAATATTTTTTTCCTTCACTTCTTAAGTTTAAGCAACTGTTGGTGATTCTTTCCACCAATGTGACGATGGTTTCGATATCTTTGGTGTCTGCAATGGGTTGGTTTGCTTGATTGGTTATTTCGATGGAGATGAATTTGAAGAATTCTGGGTCCAACTTTGGAACCCGGCCACAAGGGTCATGTCTGAAGATTCATCACGCCTAGTAATTATATACTCAGAGAGTATTATTTCGAGTGTGGATTTGACTATGATGATTGCAGTGACACTTATAAAATGGTGGTTATCCTTTTCGATATTAAATTGCAGCAAAGGAAGGTGAAAGTTCACTGCTTGGGAGACACTTGTTGGAGAAAGGTTTTAAACTGCCCTGCCTTTCCCGTTCTGGTACAAACTAATGGACAGTTTGTAAAGTGACACTCTTAACTGGTTGGCACTTGGCAGGTTGAGTTTTGATTATCAATGGCAAACTGTTACTGCCAACGAGTTGGTAATTTTTTCGTATGATATAAAGAAGGAAACATACAGATATTTGTTGATGCCTGATGATTTTTCTGAAGTCTCTTTTGTTGAGCTTGAATTTGGAGTTTTGAAGGTTAACTTGTGTGATAAAAAGGGTCCAACAAGTTATTTCAAAAATATTTTGTATAAAATTAGAGATTATATAGCTAGTTTTAAGACCATAGATGATAAAACATGCTTTGTAAATCTTAATTATGAAGGTCAAAAAATATTAATAACAAAGTGAATTAAAGTTTAGGATTTATTAATATAAAAAAATTAATTAAAAATAAAGCATGTTTTGTAAAAATATTAATATCAAAAAATTATTTAAAAATAAATCAACAATTTCATCAACATATTATAAAAATTTAATATTTTTAATTTCATCAACTTAATTATGACCTTCATAATTAAGATTTACAAAGCATGTTTTATCATCTATGGTCTTAAAACTAACTGTGTAATCTCCAATTTTATACATAATATTTTTGTGATAACTTGTTGGACCGTCCTTATCACACAAGTTAACCCTTTAAAACTCCAAATTTATTAAATTTTTTTATCATTTATTATTAGAATATATTTTTATATTTTCATATTATCTTAATGTTTATTTTTTTTAATAGAGTCATAATCTTATTTTATCTTTTAGATAAGAGTATGATTTGTTTAAAATTTATTTTCTATTATCTTATATTTAGTTTAAATTTTTTTAGGATTTGTCTCTATTATTTATTTTTTTAATTTTTATAAATAAGAATCAATGTAAAGGAAAATAACTCATATTTGAATAAATTAAATATTTTTTTTTCTTTTGTGAGAGCTTGTTTGATAACTTTGGATGGACAGTCAAGTTCTTATTTCTATCATTTTACTTGTTTTCAAAATAATTTTTAACTATTTTCAAAACAATCCTTATCTTGATTCGTATAATTTGATATAAGAGTTTCTACTCTTGAATTTAGATTTTATCTATTCTTATTTTTATTACTTACAAAATGTTAATTCTATTCTTATTAAAAAAAGCATCAATTGATCTTATATTCTAATACTCACAAAAGTGTCAATTTCGTTCTTATTTCTTTGTTAGTTCTATACACTTTTTTTTATCCTGAGTTCCTTCTTCATTTTGTTGTTCTTCTTCTCCAAAGTTATCATATCACCATTCTCTATTTTTTCTTGTTATGTTATGTAGAATCATTCTTAAAGGTTCTTATTTAAGAGCTCATAAAGGTGAAGTTGAATGGTAAAAGACAAGATTGGTGAGACTAATAGAAAAAAAAAACAATTTGAGCCCAAACACGTGACAAAGTGTTGTGTGAGGAAAATATTTTTCTAACTCAATTTTATTATAGCACTTTAATCAAGAGTGGAAGAGATTTTGAACTCAAGATGTTCATGAAAACTATTTAAGATCAATTCAAGGCTCTAAATGCAAAATTGGATAATTTTCATTCCACACTTAAACCTATAAGTGTAAAGCATCACACTTTTGAAGAAAAGAAAAAACTATTTTAGTGGTAGCACTAAAAGGAGAAAAATGAATCAAGAAGAGACAATTATTTGCGAAATATTAAAGTGACAATCCAATTATTTCAAGGTAGGAATGATCCATAATTCTATTTAGAATGGGAGAGAAAAATTGGACATGTCTTTTAAAATCATTACTTTTTGGAGGAGGAGAAAATTAGACTAACAGTTTTTAAATTCATTGATTATGCTAGTATTTAGTATGATCAATTGTAAGTAGTAGGCGTAATGTGGAGAAAGACCTATTTGTACAAGGAAAGAAATGAAGGTTGTTATGACAAAGAAATTTGTGCCAAATCAAAGAGGATTGAACATAAAATTACAAAAGTTCTCTTTTGTTATAGTGAGGAAAAAATTACACTTGCTCCATTGTCTCCAAAGAAAGTCTTTGAAGACCAAATAAAAAGTGAAAAATAATGTGAGAAATCAAAAGAGTTAAGAGAAAAGGAATTGAGAGAAAATGAACTAAGAGAAAATGAATTGAGAGTAAATGAATTAAGCGAGACAAAGAACCGAAAGAAAATTAGTTGATAAAAACACTTAGAGAAGATGAGTTGAGAAAAAAGAGAGTCGAGAGAAGATGAGAGAAAAATAGAAGAAGAAAAAGAATTGAGAGAAAAAGAGTTGAAAGAAAAATAATTACAAGAAAAAGATATGAAAGAAAAAGAATCGAGAAAAAATAAAGGTGAGAGAAAAAGAAGAATACAATTGTTTCTAGGTTACCTATTGTTTTATTATGATGAATATTTTTTCAAGAAAATTGAAGAAGTAACTCCAAAGAAGGAATGTAAAGTCTTTTGTTTTTCTAATCTTTTGTTTTTAAGTGATGATTATTTTTTGAAGAAACTTGAAGAAGAACTTTCAAAGGAGGAATACAAAGTATAAAATGAAAATGAGCTTAAGCTTTTAAATGTGCAAATGTCTAAAGTCTTGAAGGAACTTGGTAGACTTTATTAGACACTTGGATTACCTATCAATGTTCTAAAAGCTTGCAAGATGAAAAAGAGGTAAAGGCAATTTAAAGATTAACCTACAATTAAGAATGCAAATAAGGTAAGAAACTTTCATGGTTTAACATGTCTTTATGGAAGGTTTGTATAAAACTTTAGTTTTATTAATGCACCTTTGAATGAACTTGTTAAAAAAAATTATTTTTAGATGGATAACCAATGCACCCTTGTTTTATTTGCTTAATTTTAATATGAAATTGAATGTAATGTCTCTGGTGTTGACATTGGAATAAGAGTTTTGTTGATACAGGACTCTAAACCAATTTTATTTTTTAGTAAGAGACTTAGTGGAACAACATTGAATAATCCTATTTATGATAAGAAGTTGTATGTGTTAGTGACAAATTTGCATAATTGGCCGCACTATTTGTGGTCAGGGGAGTTCATAATGCATTTTTACCATCAAAGTTAGAAGTTTTTGAAAACTCAATACAAGTTTCATTGAAATGTTTCCTTGCAAGATAAAAAATGGTAAGGAAAATGTTACGGTTGATGCATTATCGATAAGGTAGGGATTGTTTGCTTCTTTGCCAACCATGTTATCTAGTTTTGAGATTATAAATGATTTGCATGGCGATTATTCTAATTTTGGTCAAATATGTGATTCTTGTTCTAAATATATTTTTGGGAACTATTATAGACATAATTGGTTTTTGTTTAAGAACACGATTTGTGTGTCTCTTTGTTCCTTGTATGAAATGTTAGTTAGAGAAACATATGAATTGAAAGGATATTATGGAACTAAAAAGAGTTTTTATTGGCCTAACAAGAAACATGATGTGCAATTTGTTTGTAATAAGTGCTTTATATGTAAGCAACTTATGATTTCTATACTCATTTGCTTGCCTAATCAACCTTGGATTAACATTTCAATGAATTTTGAGTTAGTTTTTATTGGCCTAATCAAAGTGGAAAAGATGACATTTTTTATGTTAATAGGTTTAGTAAAATGACACATTCATTACTTGTTTTTAAATCAATGATGCAACACATATTGCTGATTTTTTCTTTAAAGTTGTGGCATTTGCATGTATTGCCTAAAACTATAGTGAGTGATAGAGATGTGAAGTTCCTAAGTCATTTTTGACAAACTTTATGGAATAAGTTAGGAACAAAACTCTTGATTTCTACTATCACACATCCTTAAACGTATGGACAAATTGAAGTTGTAAATAGAACACTTACTTTCTTATTGCATGTTATCATTCAAAAGAATTTGTCTAATATTGAGTTTGCTTACAATAGGTCTGTTCATTCTACGACTTCTTATTATTCTTTTTTTTAAAATTATATATGATTTTAATCCTTTAACTCTTCTAGATATCTTACCGTAGTCAACTAATGAGTATGATAATTTGGATTGAAAACATAAGGCAAATTTTGTTAGGGAGTTGCATGCAAAGGTTCAAGCCAACATTGAGAAGAAGAATGAGCAATATGCAAAACAAACAAAGTGATTTTTGAACTAGAGTTTGGATTTCGATTCATTTGAGGAAAGAAAAGTTTCTTAGTGAAAAAGAATCTAAGTTGCAACGAAAACAAGATAGACTATTTCAAGTGTTGAAGCAGATAAATGACAATGCCTACAAGTTGGATTTATCAAATGAATATGGTAATATAAATTCTACATTTAATGTGGCTAATCTCGTGTAGGTAATAAACTTGATTTGAGGAGGAAAAGAATGATGAGACAATCTAACAAGCCAATACAAAGACATTTTGTATAAAATTGGAGGTCACATGATTAGGTCCAAGATCAACATGGATGATGAAACAAGCTTTATAAAGCCTAATTATGGAGGTCAAGAAATGTTCATGAATAATTTTTTGATAAATTGATGAAATTGAAAATATTGAAGATTTTTTAACATTTATTATTAAAGGATCATAGTCTTATTTTATCTTTTAGGTAATATTATGATTTGTTTAAAATTTATTTTCTATTATCTTATATTTAGTTTAAATTTGTTTAGAATTTGTTTCTGTTATTTATTTTTCTAATTTTCTATAAATAGGAACCTAAGTAAAGTAAAACAAATTTGAATGTTACCGATTTGAATGAATTAACTTTTTTCTTTTGTGGTAGTTTTCCTTTTGTTTTTAGAATTAAAGAACTATATAGTATCAGTTCTACTGACATGTCTTTTACCTTTTTTTAAAACAATCCTTAATCTAATTCATATTATTGTGTGTCTGTCTCATCATTACAGGATAACCCATTTTGTTGTTTGATTAATGATGGAGTTGAAAAATCCTGGATTCCGTTGTTGAATATAAGTTATTAATATCTTCAAATTCATGGACTTTGTCTATTTCAGGTGAGACTTTTGCGCATATCTGAAAAGGATGAAGTCCTGTTGCTGGCAAACAATGAAGCTAGCAAATTTATTCTCTATAATAAGAGAGATAATACAATAGACCATATTGAAGGTTTCACCAACAGCACATGTACGTTTTTGTCTTACAATTATGTTCAAAGCTTGGTTTTGCCATATAAAAATTAAGCTACCTGCATTTGCTTATATGAATTTATGTTGAATTATGGAAGTGCTTTCAGAACCTTGAATTTAATGTATGGACAGGACAAAAAACATGAATCATTTTGGTGGTTCCTTAGGTTAACTAATTTGTTGGATGATTCTGTTGGCTAATGCTAATGCTTGAATTTCTTTGGGTTGAATGAATTATTTTAATTTATATATATACATGATCTTCCAGAAAGGAAATTGATTCTCTCTAAAGTATTTTATTCATGGGTTAGTTTTCAAAATGTTTTAAACATAATACAAAAAAAAAAGGTAGTATTTAAATTCTTTGCTTATTAGTAATGTCATTTGTCTTGTGTGATTATGTGTTTATCTGTGCAATCCCATTTGGATTGCATGGCACCTGGTGAATCTAAAAAAAGGCTTCTTTATTCGTTTTATACAAAGAACTCCTCTTAAACATCTAATAACTGAAAACAAGCTGAAGACACTTTTCTGAATCAAAGATAATCTAGTAAAACAATATAACTAATTTTGTTCAGGCTAAACTTTTAGCATCTAAAATAGCTAATTGTTGTGCTTCCATTCAAAGCACATTATGTAGGAAGCATATTTCTTTTTTCCCCTTGTGAATTTGTTTAACTTGCTATTAGTTGTGATTGGTGTGAGTCCAAAATTGCCGTTGTTTTTAGGGGGGTGGGGGGGAGGTCTCACGATTCGCTTTTGTAGTGAAAGATGTTGGGTAACATTATTTTGTTCTATTATTGTTATATTTAAGTGTTTAAATTCTTTCCATTTACTAAACATTCACGTTTGCTACTTGCAATTGACAAGTCCTTCCTTATTTTAAGTTTTTTTTCCTTTCCTTTAATGGTGGACTCCTTGCAACAATTCAATGTCAACCATTTTGTTTACATTTTAACAGTTTATGGAATTGGGGTGAAGCATTATTTTGCGCTAAGTTATGGCTGAGCATCATTTTCCCAAACATGGAAGAGAGCGAGTGTTATAATTACCCTTTTTATAATTAAGACCCAAATATACTTGCATTGCTAACATTAATCGCCATTAGCTATAACTTTTCAAGTCTAATTTATTATTTAATTTATTAACCATTCCCTTTTATAATAATATAAGAATACCACTCTGATAGTCAATTGATTCATTCTGTTCTGTTAGTCAAGTGGAGTGACTGCTTGTTATCTATGACTCATAAGTAATGAGCACTGATGCAGGAGTTTATGATATGCAGACAAATTCCATAAAGGTTTTAACTTTAAAGGAAACGCTTCTTAGAAATATTTTGATTGTCTCAATTGGATGAATGAAACCAATGACTCTGAAGATCATTGATCTTATTGCATTTGTTTTCTTTTTCTTTTTAAGGCTTAATAGGGAAATTCTGTTTGAGTTTGATTGAGATTTTTCTTGGGCAAAAATTTCCTCATTTGAATGTTATTTGAGATCTAATTGATATGCTATTGCTGATCATGGTCTTCACCATCCATACTTTTTTATTCATCTATTTTAGAGGGGAGAATGCTTTCAGTTAATAACTCAACTCTCATATTTTATATATCCAATATGACCTTTTAGAAACTAAGAATATTTGGTTTTAAATATCAAGTTGTTTCAACCTCTCCGTACTTGTTGTGGCTGGAAGACCGAATATAACTTTCACTTCTCTAATGCTTCTAATGCCAAGATCCCCCCGCATGATACACCTGATAACATATTAAGCTTCTGCAACTAAGTTTTGGTTTTTGTTTCTTATTAGTCCAACATGCAGGTCAATAATTTTTCACATCATGATGAGCTTCATAGTATAGAAACAAAATATTTATATAAAAAAAAAAGAAAACAAAATTTAGCAAGGAAGATCTAAAACAGAATTGTACTATCTCGTTTTAGAAGTTTCTTTAAGAAGGCACCGGACCAAGTAAGCCTGGGACCTATAAACAGTCAATAACATCAACCCAAGATACCTATAAACAGTCAAGTAAAATCCAATCTATGAAATTATTTGATTTATGGACAACATTGATAAGGTGATAACAACACACTAAAAATAAAGAACTCAATCACAACAATAATAATAAAAAATTCAATCACAGGATAAATGTAGTAAAAATAAATTCTCTCAACACGTAAAAATTCGTGAAGACCAACAACAAATAAATAACGATAACAAAGCATCATAATCACGTAAAAGATACCAAATATATTTAACGTGTAAAAACTCTTCTCAAAATAAGGGTAAAAAATCATAAGTCGTCTAGACCAAAGAAATAACTTCACTATAATCAACAAGGGTAAAAAAATAATCTCAATCAAGTGCATAAAATAATGCTAATAACCAAAAAAGCAACAAGACCATAAGATTACAAATAAAGAATCAAGAAGATGAAAAACCTTAAATAATAGAGCTACCGTACAAACTGAATATCTCACAACTTAGTTATCGTTTTCATGATCCAACCACTTAGAATGAAGAATAAGATGTTATTGCTCTGTATATAAACTAAAATTATTTTTTCTCTTTTTTCTCTTTAACGGCTGGTCTCTTGTTTTTCTCAATATTGGACTTTTCTCCACATAGAAAGGGAGCCCAATACCCAACAAACATCGTTGTGGTAAGGTCGTAATGCTAGAGGAATCATTACTGCATGGCATAGAGGAGGAGGTCATAAGCGTCTATACTATAAAATAGATTTTTGACGAAATGAGAAAAACATATATGGTAGAATTGTAACCATAAAATATGACCCTAATTGAAATGCATACATTTATCTCATACACTAAGGGGAAGGTAAGAAAAAATATATTTTACACCTAGAGGGACTATAATTGGAGATACCATTGTTTTTGGTACCAAAGTTCCTATAAAAATAAGAAATGCCCTATACTTGAGATCAAATGCTTATAAACTCTTTTTGATCATGTGATAGCCAACATTTTACTAGGTGATAATTAAAGAGGGAATGTAATGTTATGGGGAAGATTCCTTCTTATAATAAATTATATTGACGATGTTTATATCAAGTAATTAACCCAATAAACCTAAAAACTTGCAGATGATTCTAGCAGGGACCAAGTAACTTAACATGATTTTAATCCTAATATTCATAACTTGTCTCTTATCTCTATACTACTAACTTGAGTGTTAACATGTTTTTATAAGTACCTCCACTACCATGCATGAAGGAGACATAGGAGAAGTAACCACGAAGGAAGGTTTTATCAATTTTAGTAGGAACAAGAATCAATTGTAACTTATTAAACATAAACATAAAAGTATTAAACAATGTGTTAAGATGATATAGTTCTTATTTCCTATAATTATTCTCTATTATGTAAATTTTAGAAGTCATATTTAGCTATAAAGAATTAAAATTGTACATGTTCATATGACAAATGTTGCAACTTCTCAATGTTCTCATTCAAGATGTTATTTGTCTTCCATAAAATTGTGAATGGAATTATAAGTTATTAAATAAACCATCGAACATATAGATCAATTGGTATGAGATTGTTTTAACTAAATAAGTTGTTTTGAGTTTGAGTTTAAGTATGAAACTATACTAAATACTTAGGTAAAGAGTTTTATTGCTTAAAATAGTTTTATTCGACATAAGTAAGATTTTTTCATGCGAAAAATATATGTGGTCTCTAAACTTGTTAAATAAGAACAAAGTAAATCATACAAATTCTCTTAGGTGATACTATCACTAAATAAGATTTTAACCTTTTTAATAAAATTTAGGTTTAATTATTTTTGTACAAATATTTATTTATTTTATTTTATTTCATTTTAATGTTAATTAAATGTTCAATTAAATTTCATTATTTATAGAAGAGTCTTAATATAGTTTTTTCCATCATTAACGCAAAAATTAGATAGAAACAACATTAAAACTCTTTAAAAATTAATGGGACAACCTTTAATTAACAGTGGAATAAAATTAAATAAAAAAAATATTAAAATAATATATTTTTTTATCATAAAATGGAGATTTAAAAGGATTAATGGTGATCTTATTTGGTGGAAAAATTGTCACTCATAATATTCTTATTCATTTTAAATTAAATTGTCTCTCATAGAAAATATTTATAATTTATATTGAATAAAAGATAAATATTGAGATTTTAACTCTTAACAATCTAAAAAAAATTGACTTGAAAGAATGTCTTAGCTGATACTACTGATTTCATTATATAACATCATTGTCGATTAAGGATCACCTTAGCATATGTAACTCATAAACCTATTATAATTATATATTTATTTTTTGGAAATATTACTTGTTTTTTATAGGTAAATAATTAAGGTTGACAAAACAAATCTAATTTAAGGTTATTTTATATAACTTGCTAATTTTGAGAATGATTTTTTTTTTAATTTCTAGACTTATTTAATTTGTTTCGCTAAATCCTTAGGATTGATTCCCATTAATGGTAAACAAGTCAATTCATCCCACCTCTTGCCATTAACCTATAAAAAATGGTTGAGGACAAGTTGATTCACATAAAAGTGAATTGAAACTTTCACTCAGCTTGATATACACTAAGGTTGGAATGTTAAGCTAAAACAAAAACAAAAGTAAAAATGAGTTACAAGTTAGTGAATCAAACAACTAAAAATTAAAAAGAATTATTAATTAATTTTATATTTAACAAATATAAATAATAAATATTTATTTAAAAATTTAAATATATTATCTT
>JAMLFT010010362.1:0-11894 GCA_026544285.1 Pachyrhizus erosus
ATTAATAATATAAGAAGTTTACATCCAAAATAAAAATAAATATGACAAATTAAATATTATATAAAATTACAATTAAGATGTACAAAATTGTAAATTAATTAATATACATGAGTAAGTTATATATTTTATAAAAAATTAATAAAATAATTTATACCTATTTGAAATTATTGTTATATTTTTATTTATCTTTAAAATTGTTTAAAAATTACTAGTTCAAATTGGTTTGTTACATCGATTTTTTTATTTCTTTTGGATCAATTCGACTAGTTATCTATCGATTTTGAAAATTTTCAATTTTTTAGAGTAACTAAACCAATTACCAAACCAATTTTTGGTCACACTCCTAATTTGGTATTCAAGAATGTGTCTTGGAAGTTTTCATGCTCCTAATTCCTAATTGTTAGACTCGTATTGTCAAAATGGATTGATAAGACAACTAACAAGTAATATATAAATTGGTTGACTAGTTTATAAGCTAACTTAATTAAATAGTAATTCTCAAATTGAGAAGACGTGGGTGAAATACAACTGCAACATTATGAGAACATAAACTAGAAGTCGATTCTTGATGAGTAAATTATAGTTTGAATAATATTACGTGATGTTATTAATAATTAAGGTAAAGGTGAATGAAGATGAAGGAAAAATAAATATTTCAAAAATGATTAAAATAGGATGAAAATATTAGTTAATAATTGAAATTGAAATTTGAATTTTATGAAAACTAAAATAAAAATTTAACTTTTAAAGATATTAAAATAAAAACTTAAAATCTTTTAGAGACAAAAAATATTCTCAAAATAAACATAAACAACATTTACATAACACTTATGTAAATGCTAACTAACACTCATGTTGAACAACTTTCCATGTGACTAACATGGTAAAACATCAATATTTATATGTCAATATTTCTATCATATCATACAAATTTTCCGTTTGTACAATGTGATGTATATTTCTATAAAACATGTCAACACTTAGAAGTAAAAAAATAGGCATTAAAAAGGCTAGGAATATAAGTTACTGCTCCAAAATATATTATGTCAATTTGGCCCAACTAGGTTGACATGATAGGTTAGGCTAGGCATGAAAAATTAGCCTAAAATACAACTGAGTCTATTTGACTTGGTATAAATATATTGGATTTGTTAACATATACTCAATTGGTTTTTAGTTAAAGTAGGTTAGCAAATTATGACTAAAGATTATCTTAAAATATATTTGTGATATAACCTGCTAATGTAATCTAATTAAAAATAAATGAGTATTTTATTTTGGAGTTTGTTAACGTATATTTATTTATTTTTTAATTGAAGTAAGTTAATAAGTTATAATTATATATTATCTTAAAGTACATTCACATTGTATAAATATCATTCCTTCTAAAATTTATATAAAAATAGGAAAGAAAAAAAGATGGATTAATTTAGCTTGACTTGATGGTGAAGTTGTGTCAATCTTAGGCTTGGCATGGGTTATAAAAAATTGACTTGACGCAGTCCAATCTATTTTTGGAAATTATTTAATATACCCTTTTTTTGTTAGGTTTATCCCATAATCTTTTAAATTTCAAAAATATTCTTATTTATTTTAACTATCTAACCTCCCTTTCCTTTATTCAGATAATCACTACAACAATTTAGTCGTTGTGATTGTGTTGTTTTTCTTTCTCATAATTCTCCTCCTCTTGTGACTTCTTTATTTATGTTTTTATTCCCATATTTTTGTTGAGGTTTAAGATGTGTAGTTAAGGTGCTTCTAATGTCATGCTTCCTCCATAGACAATAAGGATACTATTTAATAATAAATATTTTTTTTTCCTGGATTACATATTTACGGAAAAAATAATTTTTAAAGTATTACATTACGAATTGGTCAATATATAATTATATTATAAGAATTATAAATTAATAATGTTATAAATCTTCTAATACAATTATGAATTGAACAATTTATAATAACATATATATTATAGATTATTCAATCTAAAATTGTAATAAAAAACTTATGGATCAAACATTTTATAAATATTTTACTATAATTATTGAGAATATAATTTGTAATAATATATATATATTAAAGAATTTTCAATTTATAATTTTGTTAGAAGACTTACAAATTATATATTTTATAAATCTTTTAATACAATTACGGGGATAAAATAATTTGTAATAATATATATATTATGAACCATTTAATCTATAATTATATTAAAAATTTATAAAATAATTAATTTAAAATTTTTTAATTATAGATTCAACAATTCTTAATGTAATGATTTATAAAATGCTCAATTTATAATTGACGTTACCTTCCACACTTCTCCGACGATACAAGTAAACCAATTAAAGGAAGGATAAGACTTTGGAATGTACAAATGTTCTAGAAGATGTGAGGAAATGACGTTTCAGGTAATGGCATTTCAAACGAGAGAAGGGACTGAATATATAGATTAAGGATATTTATGTCTATTTAAATATTAAATTTTAATTATAAAGTGTATATGAAAAATAAAAGATGCATTAACTAATGACTTTTATTTTTAACTAAGCTGACTACCCATTTGTCAACTCAATCAACACTTTATATAGTTCCAATTTAACCATTACAAATGAACTGTTGATTGAGTGTGACCACGTGTAATTTTCAATTTTTCATTCATGATTTGTGCCTTTTCTTTTTGTGTCAAATATTTACAAGGGCAAAGGGGCAAATAAGCCAAAGCCATGATTTGTGCAATTATTGTTTATCATTTTATCATTTGTTTCATTTTTATTTTTGTTTATCATTTTATCTTCATTTGATTTCCTCGAAGCCAGGTCTCGTCTCTTGTCCAAGTGCATATCAACCCATGTTTTACTATTGTCCCTCTCTCAAAGCATGCAAAATCTTCTGTATTATTTACTAATTAACCTTTATTCTTATCTCCTTCACCATATTAGTAGTCCTTCGGAGCCTTATCCTTTCTCGCATTGCAATGTTTTTTAGCCACCAAGGACCAAGGACCAAGGACCAAGCCCCAAGCCCCAAGGACCAAGGACCAAGCCCCAAGCCCCAAGCAGTTCATACAACTACTGCAAAACTTGCATGTTTGTCCATCCTCAATCTCACTGTTAGACACCCAGCTACCACGACATCCATGCATCGTTGCGGATAAGATGATTTTCTTGAAAAGTCACACAACAAAGAAAGGGAAATGGTTTTGAACAATCACAAAGCTAGGATGATCAGTGATTATCTTCTTTGGTTTTTTATTTTTATTACCAGTGTCATACATACACACTGATTTTACCCATAATTAGCCTCTATAAAACAAACTTAACTAATTATTTTTTTTAATTTTCAATTACAATTTTTTTCATCTATAAAATTTAAACATCTTTAATTCCAAAATTTTCCCCTTTAAAGCTTTTTATCAATTGAAATTTTAGTTGCATGTGCATGGATTCAAAACTTAGTTCAATTGGCCTTGTATATGCTTACGGTATTTTGTGATTTTTAGAGATGCTCATATAATTTTTCACCCAATAAGACGGCAAATGAACCTTTAATAATACACCTAGTTATGTATCTCAAAAGGTTAACCTTTTCTAAGAAAGAAATTGGATCCAGAAACTGTAGGCCTATATAATTTCAAACGCTATAGGAAGAAAATATAAAGTAAAAAAAAAAAATACAGAGAGAAGATTGTTACCATTTCCTAATAATTCCATGGTTAGGTATATTGCTAGTATATAATCATTGCGAGTATGCATAGGCCTTATAAAGTTAGTCCGCTCACAATAGTTAAGAGTTCCACTTTCAAGCGTGTTTCCAAGTCACGGGACTTTTAAAAATATGTTTCAAAAATCAAAGTAGAGATTATATTTTTAAGTTTTGTAAGATTTTTATGTGATTTAATTATCATTAATTAAATTAATGATTTTATCCAAATTCAAATTCTTAAAATTTAAGATTAGATTCAACTTAATTTAAAAAATTATTGTTAAAAGTAAAGATTATCCTCTATTTATATAATTTATTTTGATCATATAATTAATTTATCTTAAATTTCTAACACATTCTTTTTAAAAAAAATACATATCAAAGCTGAAATTTACAGAATTAAATATTTATGAGTAATTGGATAATACATGATCCAATAGTCTTAATAATAATATTTAGAAAAAAATTTCAAGTTAACTTAAAATTTGAGTTTGGATGTAACTCACCCTCAAATGTTATTTCAAGATGTCAGACTTGTAAAAACAAATATAAATAAAAAGTATATTTGAAAAGAGAGAGAGAATAATAATAGGATAGAAAACACAAACCTTTCGTCAATCGTTCAGTTACTAAGACTCCAATCAAGTTTTTGAACATTACCTTTCAAGTGACTTCCTCTAGTGCTATTAAAGGTTTGTTTGCTGAAAATAAGACATAATCATGTCTGGCTATCTCAAATGGTCCTACTGAGTGAATAAAAAAAGCATTGTACTCTCATTAACAACGTTCCAAATCATATATAAGTAGTTTGATTTGGGTCCATTTATGCTTTGATATGGCTTAACTAAATTTTATATACGCAGTTGTGTTTAACAGAGCCATTATTGGACTGAGGAGATATGTTAATTTAAGTTGGTGTGACATAAATATTTTATGAAGGTAACACGCCATCATTATCATCATCAATTGTTAAAGTCTTTGATCTAGCTGTTAAATAACCAAGATTTATGATGACTAATTGATTAGGATTAATTTTCAACTATGCATTCACTCACTAATAACAAATGTAGTACTCTTGTTGCAAGAAATCGTTTTACAAATGTGGACCAGTTGTCTCTTATGGCCACGACTATCTGCAAAGCAATCTCAAATAAAAGCCAAATTGCTTAACTATGGCTCTAGACCCTAGCTACACTAACTTAGCATCCTCTAGCTTTCCATTATAAGATATGGACATAGTGAATACCACAATAAAATAAACGATAGTGTAATATTTGTTATAATCGTTTTGGAAGAGATTACGGACACTCCTTCAAAAAGAGAAAAATTGATTACGGACACATGGAGACTTGTCTTCATATCATTTTGTCATTTTTTCTGTTGGTTAGTAGTTCATGGTTTCTTGATTTATGACAAGAGTTTTGAGTGGATAAACTTCTTAATAAATATTTATACAAAAAATAATTAATTTTTTTTATAAATTAAAATTAATTTATATATAAATTAATTTTTTTTAAGAAGTTAATAAAAAAATTTCTATAAATTAATTTACGTATAAACGTATGAGAGAAGCTATTTTAAATAGGATCAAACTTACTTATATTTTGGTTAATACATGATTTGTTAATTCAAACTTAAGAATTAAAATAGTAAATTGAAAATTTAAATTTATAACCAATTATGTAACCACCTATATATCATATAATCGTTTTAATTAATTGAACATAGTCATGTAAAAACATGTCAAAATCGATATTTTTCTATAAATACCATATCATTGAAGAATAGTTGAGAGATATCTCAATATTTACGATTATTTACTCGAATGAAATGTTAATTAGCTAGATGATCTTAATTATATTATGCTGTCATCCAATTCACAATCAGAGAGTAAATTTTTCTCCATACTAGTCGATTATCAGTGTGATTTTTCCTCTTTTGAAAAGAAAACAATCGAACGAACTTCCCTCCCATCTAAACCAATGTCCAAGTAAAATACATAAACTAGGAATTCTACACCTTCATCAAAAGAATATGTATGATATTTGAAAGAGATAGCAAAATTTGATTTAAAGATCTAAGGGGATAAGGAATCTCTCCTCTGTTATATCTTTTACGAGTAAATTATACTCTTTTTTGTTAAAAGATCTTTAAATCACATCATTCTTTTATTTTATTTAAAAAATTATACTGTTCTCTCTTAAGAGATAATTAAATATATACTTTATATTTTAATGTATTTTAATATAAATAAATCTCTTAATTCATTTTCATTTCTCTTTTAATGACTCTTAATATAATAAAAAAATAATTTTAGATCTATACTTTGAATTTTGTCAAGTTGGTCTTGTCCTAACCTGGGCCTAAAGCAAATTTAATTTGATGTGAAACTATTTTAAAATTAATAAAAATAACAGAAAAATTAGAGACCTAACAAAAAAATAAAATTAGTAATTTGTTTTCAATAGGGTTTAAACTCTATTTACCAAGGAAAAAACACACTTTAGTTGTGACTACATAAACAAACTAATAGTAAAAAGGATTAATTGTATTTTGATTTTCAAGTATTGTAATTTTGTAATTTTTTTTCTCTTAGGTTTTAATTATATAAATTAGATTATCTAAGTATTGCAGTTATGTAATTTTGATCCCTTAGTTACCTAAGTATTTAACAAAATTTATGAACGTGACACTAGATATTAATGATGTGACAGATGACTTATTGTTTAATACATATGCTGATATAATTTAATTGCACTTTTAGTTTCTCATTATCATAATACTTGAATGAAACAAAAATATAATTAAGTTACGCCAATATATATTAAGCAACATGTCAGTTACCACATCATCAACAAGTCATCATTCAATGTTATGTAAATTTTTTTTATTAAATATTTAATAAAATACTAACGAATGAATTAAAATTATACAATTATGATATTTAAATGATCCAACTTGTATAATTAGAATTTAAAAGATAAAAATTGTACAATTATAAAATCTATGAAACAAAAATATAATTAAATATAGTAAATTATTATATAAATATTAATATTAAATAACTTTTTTGGGGCTAAAACTAGAGCTTGAACCACCTTATGCTTGGCCTATCCTAAGCTAGTCTTACTTCAGGCCTTAAAATAAATAAAGTTTCAAAAGTTTTATTTATTATTAATATTATCTTTTTAAAAATAAAATAAAAAATATTAATTTATCAATAGGTATTATTCAAAGTGAAGATCTTTTCTTAAAAAAATAAATATCTCAATTAGCAACTAGTCTATTTGCATTTTTAGTTGACATTTTAATATAGTTAATCTTAATTTTAAAATATAATTTTTTTATGACTAAACATTTTAAATGAGAAAAATCCAAAATATTGTTATGTTTTTTTTATAGAGATTCGAAATGCTCCCAAATTTTATTTAAAAAATACTACATATTTAACTTTCACTTATTTTCCTTTGCCTCCCAATATTAATATTTGTTCTTTGCAATAATATAACAATATTGTTGTATATATGAGAATATATACAAGTGGGAAATTTAACAAACCCTAGAAATAATGAGAAACTTAGTTTTCTTTTTCAGAATTAAAAGTCTTAATTAAAAGTAATTCTATAAGTAAAAATTATATAATGCAACAATTGGTTTACTTAATTATTTAAAAAGCCTTAACTCTTTCGTAAATAAATGCTTCTATTACTTATAAAATAACATTATCAGTTTCATATACAAAATTTTGGTTTAGGAGAAAGAAGGTTTTTTAAATAATCCTATGTAAGATTAGTAGTATTTCAACAAAGTTAAATAATTTAACTTTATTATTAGAAATAAATCATTAGAAAGTTGATTATAGTATATAATTTAATAAGTAATTTTACATCCCAAAAAGTTCAAAAAGACAATTGTTAAATAAAATTAAAATAATTAAAAGAATTTTGTTTTAAAAAAGGCAACATCTTAAATATCACTTTTTAAGTCTAGATAAATGTTAAGCTGGTCAATAAACTCTGAAATTTCAAAATGAAAAATTTACGTGAAGGTTTCAAGTCAATAAGATGAGTGCTCCAAACATCATTTCATCTATTAAAATCCAAAAATTAATAATATGACGTTTAAAATTAATTGTAGTGACTTTATAAATTAAAGAGAAAAAGAAAAAGAAAAATACTCATCAATCTACAAAAGTGAAAGATTCAAATGAAATATTTACGTATTATCATGCCCTAAATTTTAGTGATGTAATTGCAAAGAATGTTGACGCTTAACTTAGTGTTCGCCTATTTATACCATTCCCAATTTAGTTATTTTGGTGTTTCTTCCATGAGCTACTGTGAATGTTTTTTTTTTTTTTTTTCTAAGATGAATTATGTAAGAATCTTTGAGCCTTAACAAATTTTGACCTATGATTTAGTGCTTTAAAACTGTAATGAGGTTCATAATTTCTTGGAAGGTTCTCAATATAGGTTTTCGGAGCCTATTTGTTAGGCTTCAGTTATTGTGTCAACATATTGACTTAATTTACCAAAATTGACTTAAATATTTTAAAGAGGAGTTCAAAATAGTTTTCCGCTAAGATAATGAATAGACTTTATTCTTTGGTGATAATTTTTTTTGTATTAGTTTGATGTGTTTTCATTGGGCTCAACCTTTCCTTGAGGGTACCCTTCCTTTTTTTGGGTTTGGTCTTAAAGAGCCTTTCTTCTATCGGTTTCTTCTTTTCAACATTTTGTATTCTATATACTTTACCCTAAGAATATTGCTTGTTTCCACTGCCTTATAGGGGCCACAAAATGTGCAACTTCCCATTTGATGCACTTTATCGTCAAACATTTGTAAACTAATAATAGAAGGAATGTTCATAGGCAAAATGACCATTCTTGGTGTAGTAGACTTAAGGATTCCCTTTCATCATAAAGGCTACAAATCTTTCTCCATTGATGCAAAAAGGTCATCAGCTACAACAACTCATCCTTTTGAAAAGAAAAATGAACCTTCACTAGTGTGCAAAACACGTTTTATAACAGGCTTTTAGATTGGTTATAAAAAAATCAATTTAAAAAACAATGCAGTGACATTTTTTAATTAATAAAACATATTTGAGATCGATTGCTTTGTAACCAATCTATAAAGTGATGACAAGAAAATTTTCTAGATTTGTTATAAAGCAATCAATCTAAAAAATTTATGTGTAGAAGATTTTTTTATAACTTACTAAAACTTTTTAGATCAGTTATAAAAGCAACCGATCTAAAAACTTGATGCATGACTGCCTTGTTTAAAAGTAAGGAGACTTTTAGATCGCTTATAAAGAAATCAATGTAAAAAATTAATGCGAGAATATAACTTTTTAAAATTATGAAGGCTTTTTAAATTTGTTATAAAACAATTGATCTAAAAAGTTAATGCAATAATGTAACATTTTAAAATTGCAAAGATTTTTTAAATCGATTATAAAGCAATTAATCTAAAAAGCTTATATGAGAGTGTAATTTTTTAAAATCTTGAAGGCTTTTTAGATTGATTATAAAGTAATCGATCTAAAAAGCTGATGCAAAAGTGTAATTTTTTAAAATTGGGAAAACCTTTTAGATCGGTTATAGAACAATCGATTTAAAAAACTGACACAATAAAGCCTTTTTTAATATTGCGGAGTCTTTTTAAATTGATTATAGTGAAAACTAATCTAAAATGTATTATACCTGCTTATATGTTCACTCTCAACTCTTAAATCTTGCCTTTATTTTCATTTTGAAATGAATTGTGCTCTCATTGTCGTTGCTTCGCTTCTTTATGTGGTTTGGCTAGATTTTTCTTTTTCCATGGAGGTAGCAACACTACAAATATATATTTTTTTCTTATCACATTTTTTCTCTTTCTATTGTGTTGCTCAAACAATTTTTTTTGTCTTTTTTTTCTATTTTTTATTTTTCTTTTGTTTAATATTTTCATATTTGTGTGTGTTTTTCATCTTAAAGTGGTGTTCTTTTGTGTTTGGGTGTTGGTTTTGTAGATATTATGTTGTTTTTCACATTAAAGAGAAATGTGGCTAATAAGTTTTTTCATGCATTTATGTGGAACCTTTGATTTCTTTCTTGTTTCATATATATTGGTTCAAGGAATAAATCTAATTTGTTGAATTGTTCTCATTTTGTGTTTAGTGCTCCTTTCACATTTTTGTTACCTACTTCCTGATATAAATATGTATATCAATTTGCTATCAATTTTTCTTTGCAAAGTTTGTTCTTGTTAGTTGATTTAGTTGGTATACAAAATTTTCTTGAACTTCATAGGTTTATTCCAAAATGTTGTTATTTAATTTGGGGTTTTCATACTTATGTGAATATTTTTTTGACATAATTACTTTAAGATCGGTTAAAAAAAGAACCAATCTAAAAAGCTACATTTTAGATTTATTAAAAATATAGTTGATTTAAAAAGTCTACTTTTTAAATCAGTTACAAAAAGAATCAATTTGAAAAGCCTACTTTCCCTACCCATTTTGAAAGTGACAAAAAGGATGGGGGGAATATTTGATATGCAGTAGAAAATAAAATAAAAAAAACTCCTTTAAAAAGGAACAATTTTGCTTGGGATAGGAAAGGGAAAATCTAAAAAACTAGAAAGCATTATGGAAACTTAAGCAAGTTAGGGTAGAATGCAACAATGAAAGAAGATGAAAGAGCAAAAAGATTAATATAAAATACTAGGTTTGGGTAACAAACATTCTATCTAAAGGACAATAGAACTTGTAGCCTAGTGCACATTAATTAAACCCAACCTATTGGCAAAAAGCCTATTGCTTATGATACATAAAATATGCCACATGGCCCAAATCTAAGACAAAACAAAAAACCACCCACATGGACCAACCTTAATCATGGCATAGGGACAAAGAAGCCATCACTTCACCTTTAAATAAGTTATTAACTTAGGATGAAGTAGAATTGTTTTGGTTGACCTAGCGTTTAAAATGGCCTATAGTCATCAATTGATGTCAGTCTAGTCAACAAATAGGTTTAATGGTCGTCCTAAATATTGCACTCATACACAAATTAGCAAAACCAAAATGATCTTATAATCATTAATGGTAGTTAAGGAAAAGAACAATGAGGAGTCATTTTGTTATCATGAGGATTTGCATGATAATGAATAACAACAAAAACAATATATAAAAAAGAATCCTAGCTTGGTATGTATTATTTCCATTTTCACTTATTAACTCTTCCTTTTATTGACTTAAATGTTGGAGTTTCTAAAGTGAATTCTCATCATTCCAACAAAGGGCTTTGCAATACATTTTTGGGCTTGTGAATAACAATATCACAGCTTGATTTTACAAGCAATGATGAATAAAAAACTATTATCCAAAAATTTCAATTAATTTGTCCTTTAGAAATGGTGAGAAAAAGTCAATTATTCTATAAAGACTGGTATAGAAAAGACTTTTTAAATTGATTAAAAATGACTTTTTTTTTACATTAGTTATATGACCATTATATGTGTAGACGATATAAAAAGTGATAACTATAACTATTTACATTAGACAATAGTTGATGTAACAACTAAAGGTTTTAGATAATTTCTTTATGTGATTAATTTAAAAGTTAACTTTTTAGATTGATTATCAAGAATAACTAACTTTTTAGATAAGTTATTTTTATAATTGATCTAAATACTTTTCTTTAAGTCCTTTATTTGTACTTTTTCTTCATCCTTCTCATCAATTTCAAATTTTTATGGATCTTTTTCAGTTGTCGTTGTTTCCTTCTTTTCAATCGACGAAGTTACAAAAACATAGACCACAATGATTTAAGAGTTTCCTTGGCTAAATTATCAAAGCCAAAATATAAATTAGTGTTTCATAAGCATTTTCTAGAAAATCAAATTCGTAGATTTATTAATCAATATTGAAACATGTCATTTTTATAAAAATCACTAATATAACTTTACAAACACATGATCCAATTATAAAATGTAAATGTAATGTAAAAAATAAATAACACTACCAACATACTTTCCTTACAAAACTATTCACTCAACATAAAAAAAATCAAATAAATAATCATTATTTTGTAGTTGTTATAAATTTCATTCCTTAATGAATTTAATCCTAGTTAAAATACAAAAACTCATAGATAAAAATGAAGCATGTATCATTATAAGGCATTTTCATTTTA
>JAMLFT010010363.1:0-11892 GCA_026544285.1 Pachyrhizus erosus
CATTTTCTAAATGCATGACCCTCATTTGTTTCATCAAATTAGCCATTAACTTGGCTGATTTTGGTGATAGTGCATCAGTATCACTACTTGGAGTCATCCTACAAAACAAACAACGGTTAGTTCAAAATTACAAATGCACTTGAAATGACTACTCCAATTTTTTTTTTGGTCAAATACAACTTGAAACACCTCTCAATTTTTCTAAGTGTTTACACTCAAAAACTTGCCAAAAACCACAAATTACAAAACTCTTCTTTGCTGGAATTTTTGCACAAATATTCTCTTTCACTCCGTAGCTCTCCCTTTGAATGCTAATGAGTAGTTCCACAAGTCTTCAATCTAGGTGATATCCCCTTGTATAGTTGTAGGCCTTCAATTCCTCTTTCCAAGGACAAGGAAATGCAAGCTCAAAGACAAAACTAAGAGATATGAAGAAGACAAACAGCAAAAGCTTAAAAAGAAAGCACTACTCAAAACAAGAGATTAAGGTAAGATAAGTTGGATAAAACATAGAGACTCAAAAATATCAAAAGGCATATCAAAGAAAGAGATTGTGTAACAACTCAACGAACATAAAGTATGTATACAAGTAAAATGAAAGCTAGCTTAGAAACTCAAAACATGCACAAGATTTAAAAGACATAAGAATGGACAAGAAACTCAACAACATACCATACAAGATTTGTGAAAGAACTTTAAGTTCAAAAAGGAACTCAAAGCATTTTATAACAAAAGAATAAAACCTAGAATCACAATGCTACTATACTTTCACTTAAAACAAACAAAATCAAGGAAGAAAACAAGTTTGATGTCTTAGTTTAAGTGTTCAAAAAATCCAGCAAGATATTTCAATGCATTTAGCTCACTAAAATGGAGATTCACATCCAATAAAACTTGTTTAGGTTCTAAATAGCAAGCATGTAGTATTTATATGTGCATATAAGCCTAAGATATGAGCTAATGAAGTCAATAATACAAGTAATGCATCAGATTTTCAAAACACAAAATTCTATACTTTCTTTTGTTCTTTCTTTTCTTTTTTTTTTCAACTTCTTTTTATCCAATTTTTTGCTTGACTGGCCGAAAACTTCTAAGGCCCATTTCTCATTGTTTTTGAGTATAAAAGAGGAGGCAAAAGACTTCACAAAGTTTGCAACACTAGATAGAGGCATAAACTTAAGTTCACCCAAAATTTTTCATGCATAAATGATAGGCAATGACAAATTGTTTTGAAATCAGTTTTGTATCAAGACAACCGAAAGAAAAGTAGTTCTTAACAAAAAAAATTTTAAAAACTACTGGAAACTTCTAAGAGTAGGATTGAAAATTGAACACAACACCAAGTGTAGAAGCACAACTAATACAAAGATTATAGGACAACTTTTAACATCAAAAGAATGAGCTAAAAACTCCAATAGATGAAGAGAAGACACAATAACAAAACCACTAATAACAAGAACAATTGGAGATACTAACCTTTACTTTGAAGAAGTCAAGCTTGAATTTGTTTACTCAACTCCAAAGCATAGGTCATAGTTCAAGTTCTTAGTTCAACACTCTCCAAATGCAAAGGTATTTGTTTTAGTTCAACATTTCTCCATAACATAGGTAGTTTAAGCAAAGGTATTGTTCAATTGTTCTTCCAAAGTATAGGAAAGGTCTTTTAGTTCATGTATACTCCAAAGCAAAGGGGAATTTTAATGTCCAAAGCTTGAATCAAGGTAAAAGGAGTACACGAATTACTTGTCCAATTTTAAGAACAACACTTGAACAAAGATGGAGAAAGAAGCAAGAACAATAGACTATAAAGTTTGAACAAGAAGAAGAGAAGAAAACTTACCAAAACTTGGCACAAGGAACAAGAAGACAAGCTCAAATCATCCACCAATGCTTGAGGTAGCCACAGATTGGTGAAGAAGCAACAAGGATAGCAAATGAATTCAAATAAATGAAATAGAATCCACTTACCTCTCCAAAGATTGGTCACTTGAGCATATTTGAAGCAAACTCAAAAAGATCAACAATGGCTCGTGATACCAAATGTTATGTTCCTCCCATGGATTCTTGCATCAACCTTTAAGATGCTTCAAAACTCAAAGAAATGGACTAAGATAGAAATAAATCCGCCACTTCTTCCTAAGAAGAAGATAAGGAAAAAGGAAATCCGCCACAAGACTAATAAGGTCTTGATAAGGATCAAAGAACTACTCTTTAGAGTTCTAGAGAGAAAAAGCTTTTCTAAATCTCACAATGAGTTTCATTTATCAAGTTGTGAATTACAAGGAGGGGGAGAGCCTTTATTTATAGCCTTCCAAGCTTCACCCCAAAGCTTCATCCAAGCAATGTGGCACTAGAAGCAAGCTCTAATCCTTCACAAAGCTTAAGAAACTAGTGCAACACTAAGAAAGGGTGGCGGATTGGGCTCCTTTTAAGGGAAGCAAGCCCAATTCAAGCCCAAGCCAAGTGAAGCCCAATTCCTAAAATTAACGGGCCTTAATACAAGCCCAAAATTAAAAATACAAACACTCAAATTAATCCTAAACTACAAATGACCAAATACAAGGCCCATAAAGAAATTCCTAATACTATCAAGGCCTAATTAGAAGAAGTTGAGTTTGTCTTCAAGCCTTCTTCTCATGGCTCATGTCAAGGGTCCTATAGGAAGTTGAGGTGTCTCATCCTTTGTTGAAGCTAGGAATGCATCACTTGAGCATTGCACGAGTAGATTAAAACAATACTTGAATGGAATCACACCAAATGCTTGTGAATGAGCACGAATAAGAGTAAAGAATGCACTAATATGTGACGACCAAATTAACTTCATAAGGAGCAGGTGAATATTTGAATTTCAAATTCATATTCATGCACCTAAAAGCATGTGACGAGCAACACCACTAGGGACAAGGAAAATGTAACTAGAATTTGAATTCAAATTAGGTTCATGCATCTAGCAAGAATTGAACCAACAACACATGGATTCAGTGCATTTAACCACTAACTTCAACACATGCAAGTGGCGGAACCAAGGAGCACTAAACATGTGATTCAATTTAAAATTCAAACTAGATTCAATGAATCTGGATCAAAACCAAATTGCACTAGTATCATGTGACATTTTAATTCAAATTTTGAATGGATTCAATGCACTTGTACAAGGACTAACACGAACAAGATGCTTCACACATTAAACATGCTTTTATGAATGAATTTAGGATAGAAAAAGCATGTTTGGACGGATTTAAATGACATAAGCATGCAACAATGGCTGAATATTTGAAACAAATCAATATTCAAAAGCATAAAGCATAACCGAAGCATGTACTTAAGAAATTGTTATCCAATTGCTTACTAATTCAAAGGATTATCATCTAAACATGAAGGAAACACTTAAGCAATTAACTAGCACGAATTTAACAAGAATTAGGAACCTCTAACCAGATTTGAAGCAAACTCAAGAGATCAATGGTGGCTTTTGATACCAAATGTTATGTTCCTCCCATGGATCCTTGCATCAACCTTCAAGATGATTCAAACTCAAGAGAAATCGACTAAGATAGAAATGAATCCACCACTTCTTCCTAAGAAGAAGATAAGTAAAAGAGGAAATCCGCCACAAGACTAATAAGGTCTTAATAAGGATAAAAAAGAACTACTAATTAGAGTTCTAAAGAGAGAGTTTCTCTAAATCTCAAATGAATTATCATTCATGAAGTTGTGAATACAAAGGAAGGGGAGAGCCTCTATTTATAGGCTTCCAAGCTTCACCCCAAGACTTCATCCAAGCAATGTGGGACTATAAGCAAGCTTCTAATCCTTCATTAGCTTGAGAAACCTGTGCAAGTGTGTGTATTGGTGATGGATTGGGCTCCTTGCAAAGGAAGCAAGCCCAAGCCCATTAAGAGACCAATTCCTAAAACTAATAGACCTTAATATAAGTCCAAAATTAAAAATACAATCACTTCATCCATTCCTAAACTACAAATGGCCAAATACAAGGCCCAAAAAGAAATTACTAAACTACCAAGGCCCAATTAAGAGAAGCTTCAGTTTGTCTTCAAGCCTTCTTCTCATGGCTCTTGTCAAAGGTCCAAGAGGATCTTGAGGACTCTCATCCTTTGTAGAAGCTAGGAATGCATCAAAAAAAGGGGTATTTTCAAAAATTTTCATAAAAAGGGTATTTTGGTCATTTTGTAAAATTTGTTTAGTTAAGAATTATTCCTTCACATTTCAACTCATAAATCATTATAAAGATTCCTATTATGGAGTATTTAGGATATTTTCCCAAAATTTAGAATGACCAAACAGTGGTAAAATTTATTTTTAAGGGGTATTTTGGTCATTTTGGGGGTAAAAATTTATTTATAAGGATGTTTTAATTTCTAAGATGGTAAAAAATACTTTAAGATCATACCTAAATAGATGCTAACAAAGTTTCCCCTAATTTATTGACCAAAAGGGTCTTAAAATTCAATTTCTCACTTAAGGGTATTTTGGTAATTTTAGAAAATAAATTAAATTTTAACTTTGAAATTTTAAAAATTTGTTTGTAAAGCTTAAATATTGGACAGAGGTATCTTCTAAATGTTTTTAAAACAAATTTGGTAGAAAATAACAAATATTCCATAATTTTCAAGGTTAGGGGTATTTTAGTAATTTTTTACCTTAGGGGCAAAATGGTCATTTGACCATTCCTCGTCTTCAACCTCTGGACCAAAGGCCTTTTCTAGTTCGAAACTATGTTCACAGTCTCTCTACCCCTCATTTTTCTTTGTTCTTAGGATTGCTTTTATTCTTTGAATTAAATTGGCCATAAATCAATGTTAATAACTTAACTTCCCACCTAGAATTTCAAATTTCCAAAGCTTGACCCCAATTGAATCAAAGTTTTGAGCTCAATTCAATTTCTATCATATTTTGTCTAACACAGTGATCTATATAGCCGGAATCCTTCTAATATTGGTTTCGAATCCTATCCCTTGGTGAATTTCATTAGAAATCACCAAGGTAAAGAGAATCGTGGTTCTGTGAATTCAAAATTTCAGAATTTTGATCTCAATATCTTTTCAATGAATTTGTCTATTCCATAGTATCAAAATTTTAGGAAATAAAATTTAAGTAATCTAAAATGATTCTACAATTTTAATTCGAAGAAAATATGACTCCTCCTACTTAGAGTTGAATTTTTCGGTGAGAGTCTGGTGATGCTCAGGCGTCACTGTGAAATCATGATTCTTTGAATTTCTTCAACAAAATCAGAGTGTGATCAATTTCAAAAATTACTGGATTAAAATGAAGCAAGGAGAACGAGGTTTCAAGGAGAATTTTGAAGATGAAGATCATGATTTTCTCCTTCAACTTTCAAATTCGATTGCTTATTTATAGGCCTTTGTTACTCCTTTTCTTTGCATTTAAGATATGTAGGTTATGGGCGAGTCTAACTAGGTGAAACCAGGGCATGGGCAGTGCGCAAATGATAGGATGACACTGATACAAAAAAGGAGTCTCGAGGTTGAAAGAGGTGACAAAGCTACTTCAATGGCGATAAGCGTTTTCAAGGATAGCTTAAGTAGATTTTAATTCGTAAAAATAACAACGATGGGCCTAGCGGCCAAATGGCAACCCATCTAATCCAAATAATCCTTCGACCCCGTGCTCCTACCTTCAAATTCGTCCCACGCCTTTTGCCCTTCCCATTTTATTTTTCATTTTCTTAAGTCAACGCTTTCAAACCTTATATCCTATTTATTTCATTTTAATGCTACCCTTGAGGGGTAGCTCAATTGGCACGTTCTGCTTCTCTCTCTCTCTCCCTCAAGACCTAGGATCGAATCCTGATTCGTCCCTTCTCCCAACTTCCTTCCTTTTCTCTTCTTCTTTTATTTTATTTTCTTATTTTCTTCTTTTCTTTTCTTTTTCTTCTAATTTTTTGTTTTTCATTTTAATAATTTCATTTTTAATTTCTAAATTCTTCCAAAAATCCTAAAAACTTAATAATATTTTTCTTATACTAATTCAAATTGTTTTCACAATTATTTATTTTATTTGATAAAAATTTATTTATCTAGCTAAAAATATTTATTTATTCATATTAAATTCCTAAAAAAAATTAACTCTTGAAAATTCATATTCTATTTTTCTCAATCATATTTTTATCTTATTCAAAACATAAAAATTTATTTTCTATTTGAAATTAATTTTATATTTTTATCTCAATTTGTTCTGAATTAAATTTATCCAACTAAAATTTTTGCCTTTCTCTCTCTTTTTCTCTTTCTCTGTTTCTCTAAACATTATTTACTAGATGATATCTCTTTCATAGGAAATAATTTTCTAAATCCTATTTTTAACTAGATTAAATTATGAAAAGGAAAATAAGTAAATTTCAAAATGTATTTTTATAATTATATCAAAAATAAGATGTTACATTGATGATCAGTAAAGGATCAAGTCTCATCTGATATAGAAAAGTTATTACAGTACCAATGACTAGTAGAGACTAGGTCGTAAGGATGATGGAGGTGGTTGATGATTGATGTATTGAAATCTCGTGTGTGAAAAATTAAGATTGCAGAGTTTAATAAGTTTACCATGGTATGGTACTTGAGGAATGTCCATAGGCTCTTGAAGTCTTTTGGGTAGTATGAGGTGTCAAGATGTGACGACTCTAAGGTTAGAGGGATTCATACAACAGGCTTGGCGTCCCCGAAAAATATGAAGCATTACCATGTTTGGTTGAGTATCCTAATTTGAGTACCAAGCAGGATATGTAGTCTTGATCATCACCTAGAAAGCAAATAAGGAAATAATAAGACATATCATGTAAGTCTTCTAAGAGTCAGAAGATCAAGAGGCAATGAAGGGCCCACAACGTGATTCGAAGAATAAACAAGTAGGAACGTCGCGGTGAGAAGAGAGAACGAGAAAGTGAGTAAACATAAATTTGTGCTTGTTTGATTGAAAGGATGGAGTCCTAGGGGGTAGTTTGAGGTGTCAAGTTGTGATAGTTCTATGAGTAGAGGGACTCGCATCATTGGCTTGGCATCCCCGACAGATACGGAGCATTACCATGGTTAATTGATAGTACCCTGATCTGAGTACCAAACAGGGTATGTCCTCATGATCATCACTTAAAGCAAACAATGGATGATAAAAACGTGTTGTGTAAGTCCTCTATGACTTAGAAGGATGAGAGGCAGTAAGAGCCTAAAACATGAATGATAGTGGAGCAAATAGGACTTTCGACCAAGAAGAATGATAATATTGGTTGTAATTTCTAGTTTTAGCTTATTATGGGTTTATGGGCTGTTAGGCCCAAAAACGAGTTGCTTCTCTAAGCTAACTCGTGTAGCTTACTTTGCAAGCTAACAAGCTTAGTAGCTTCTTTTGCAAGCTTGTGTAGCTTCCCTTGTACTATTGTCTAGCTTCTCTTGTAAGCTTGTGTAGATTCTCTTGCAAGCTTGTGTAGCTTCCCTTGCAAGCTTGTGTAGCTTCTCTTGCAAGCTTGTGTAGCTTCTCTTGCAAGCTTGTGTAGCTTCCATTGCAAGCTTGTGTAGCTTCCCTTGCAAGTTTGTGTAGCTTCCCTTGCAAGCTTGTCTAGCTTTCCTTATAAGCTTCTAGGCCTATATATACTTGTAACCAACAATACTTGAAATGGAGAGAATTAAACAAATTTCCTTTTCTCTCATGGTGAGAAATTCTCTCCATATGGAGTTTTCTATATTCCTTATCAACGTTTTATCTTTCTGGCAGAATCTTTCTATTCCTTATCAAAGTCTCTTTGTGGAGGATTATCTATTCCTTATCAAAGTTTCTTACTTTGTGGCAGAGTGTCTATTCTTTATCAAGGTCTCTTTGTTGCGGAATGATCATTGTTCTTATCTTATTATTACGATTAAGTGGCAAACCCATCTTCTACCTTCTCCATTTCTCATTGTTTGAAGATTAATTAAAGATGTTAGATGATGATCCTTAGAGGAGAGCTTCGAGTGGAACCTCGAAGTTCATTATTTGGTATCAGAAAATGATACAAGTCTATCTCGTGAAGACTATTAGTGTAGAAGCATTTTTTATTGTATTTCAATTTTGGTGTGTAATTATGGCCCAATTTTGGCGTGTAATTATGGCCCAATTTTGGGATAGGACTTTCGACCAAGAAGAATGATAATATTGGTTTGTAATTTCAAGTGTTAGCTTATGGGTTTATGGGTTGTTAGGCCCAAAAATGAATTTCTTCTCTAAGCTAACTGGTGTAGCTTGCTTTGCAAGCTAACAAGCTTTGTAGCTTCTCTTGCAAGCTTGTGTAGATTCTCTTGCAAGTTTGTGTAGCTTCCCTTGCAAGCTTGTGTAGCCTCCCTTGCAAGCATGTGTAGCTTCCCTTGCAAGCTTGTGTAGCTTCCCTTATAAGCTTCTAGGCCTATATATACTTGTAACCATCAATACTTGAAATGCAGAGAATTAATGAAATTGTCTTTCCTGTCATGGTGAGAAATTCTCCCCTTATGGAGTTATCTATATTCCTTATCAAATTCTCTTTGTGGCAAATTGTCTATTCCTTATCAAAGTTTCTTACTTTGTGGCGAAGTGTCTATTCCTTATCAAGGTCTATTTATTGTAGAATGCTCAATGTTCTAATCTTATTCTTAGGAATAAGTGGCGAACCCATCTTCTACCTTCTCCATTTCTCATTGTTTAAAGATTAATTGAAAATGTTAGATGAAGATCCTTTGAGGAGAGCTTCGAGTGGAACCTTGGAGTTCATCAAAACCCGTCCATGTTTATCTCCCCATTATCATGACTCAAGCTCCCACTCCTAGCTACACCCGAGCACTGCCCATTTCACCCACATCGTCAGGATCCACCCTTCCTGATACAACAACAACCACTAGAAGAGTTGAGCCTTGAAATAGGGGTTACTCCCCTAACGACGTCCATCCAACCTTCATCTTTCCCCTTTTTAACCCGTGCACGATTTGCGAATTTCTACTACCAAGACAACTAGTAGACTAGAGCCCTATTCAGCCAGTTTCACCTTCTGTTGAGGACTTGACTCCTTTGGAGGTTGCGATCCAGAATCAAGAGGAGGATTCTTTTGAAGAGGAGGATCCCTTAGAGGGATTAGCTAAGTGGAGGTAATTGTGTACAATTATCAAGGTACATAGATTGAATTTACTTTCTCTTATCTGACTAGGATGCCACTAATAGGTATACTAAACTATGAGTAATTGTAAATCTCCTTTTGAAAAACTTTATTATTTTGCAATTCCCTAGTCTACATATGAGTATATTATTGAATTATTTTTTGGTGATAAGTTGAATGTGAAAACGCGCTAGTGTATTTTATCCTGAGTAACGTCCAAGTTAAAATCTACATATATTATTGCCAATTAGTTACTATGCTTATGCTAATGGTACAATTTAACTTAAATCGGAAAGAGAACTTTTCTATACATATGTAAATTATTTTTTTTAATCTTGCGAATCATGATGTCTACTTTGATTTAACTTGACTTTTTAATCATTTAACAAAGAATTATATAGAAATTTGTGGATATTACATTTTCTTTTGATTAAAGAAATTTATAATTAGAACAAAACAAATATGTTTTTTAAGGGAAGTTTTATTTATTAAATGAAGTTTAATTTAAGTATGACAATAATCATTTCAATTAATTTAACTATAAATTATTTAATTAAAAAATATTTTCATAGAAAATAATCACAAAGTATTGTTAAATTTAGAATTATTTTAAAAGAAATTTCATTTTTATTTTTAAAATTTTTTAATATAAATTCATCAAAATTTATAATATATAATATAAGGCAATCTTTAAGTTTGAATAATATAAAATTTATTAAATAAAATATATTTTTGTTGACTTAAATTAAATTAATTTTATATTTAGATAAAAAATATTCAATCTAATTAATTTTATTTGTTTTTTATACTTTTTTTCACACTCAAATTATATAAATATAATTTGATTAAATTAGTTTTATATTGAAAATTTTTTAAATTGATTTATTAGATTTGATCATATTGATTCAACTTTTAAATAATACTACATGTTAATGTATAGTTAGATTAGGTGACAAAACGTTTTGGTAAAAATTGTAAACAAATTATACTAAATAATGTTATTATATGCATTGAACACTTAAAATATCTATAGAACTCAACAAAATTCATGAATATATTAAATTTTAATATTTTTATTATTAAAGTTATCAAACTTTTGAGAGATCAAACATTATTTAAGTATTTGCTTTCAACATATACTAATGTAAATTAATTAATTGAAATAATTTATTTATATCAATAAATCATGTCAATTACATATTTTATTAGGGCATAAAGTGATATAATATCATTTTCTTAAAAATTTGGTACACTAATTATATATATATATGTAAGTAATATTTTGTAATTAAATTTTTACTGATATTTTTATATATATATTATTTTTCATATATAGATTCTATTTTATGTATATTTTAGTTGGATCATATGAAAAATTGTGACATATTTTATATTTATTTATAAATAATTGTACAAAAATTTCTCCTTTTAATTCAGAAGGGAAAAAGTAAGAAAAGAAAAAAATTTAAAATTTTTATTTTATTATATAAATAGAATTATGTTGATATAATATCACATTCTTAAAGTTTAAATATAAATTAATAAAATTTATATAAATGTTTAATGGTAAGTATTTAAATATTATAATTATATATATATTTAAGTAAGAAGCTAATTATGTCATAAAAGTAATATTTCATAATTAAATTTTTATGCATACTTTTATATGAATTTAATTTTTTTTATATAAATTCTACATAGTTTATATTTTTGTTGGATAATATAATAAATTGTGGTATACTTTATAATTATTTTGAATAATTGTACAAAAATTTAATAATGTAGTATTAAATTTACTTTTGTAACTAATTTAATTTAAAATAATATATATAATCATAATAGAATTAAAAAAAAATTATTTAGGATGCTAATTTATTTTAGTTTTATGAACCAAAATAAATGTGATAAATTTTTTGTAAATAAAATTTGGTCCATGAAATCAAATTTTATGTTAAATAGAATTATGGACTGGTTGAGTAGTTATAATTGATGGGTTATGACATTAATTTTGAGTGAAATTTAAGGAAATATTTAATAATATCGCCTTATTTTATATATAATTTTCTTTAATTTAAATTTTAATTCTTAAAATAAATATTAATTTTGTTATCATTGTTATTGATGAATTATATTTTTTACTTTTGACTTTTTTTAAATTGCCTAATATCTTAAACTTATTGAATCTTAAATTTACTTAAATTCATTAAATAGTGTCATCATATCATCTTCTTTTATTTATTTTTATTTTATTTATGTTACATTCTAATTTTTTTATTCTTGTTTTTGCTTCTTAAAAATCACAAATTTAAATAAAAATTTTAATTATATATAAGTATTATACATTTAACTAAAATATTATAAATTTATTTTCATTATTATCATCATTATCTCGCCTCAATACAATAATTCAAAAAAAGAATATAAGATTTTTTAGCCTTAAAACATAAGCGTTCTAATTGGTATTAAAAAATATATTGAACGTCTACGAGGTCATAATATTTTAAAAATAATTTTTTTATTTTTTAAACTATTAACATTATTAATTATAATAATTATAAAAATTTAATGATAGCAACTCAAATAGAAATTTGTCCTTATCCCAAAATTATAAGTACTTATACTGATGCGAGGGAAAAAAAACGTAGCAAGATAATAATATTTATTAAAAATTTAATTTTTTAAATGATGATTTCAATTTTAAAAGAATTTCCTTTTCATTATGTACAAAGTAAAATTTAGCATTATAATATATTATA
>JAMLFT010010364.1:0-11891 GCA_026544285.1 Pachyrhizus erosus
CGTGTGCTCTTCCGATCTATTTAAATATATTATAAATATAATAAAAATATGAAAAATTTATTTTAATTAAAAAATATTTTATATTTAATTAAATTTTAATATTTAAAAAAAAAAAATCAATGCAGGCCAAACTATGCAGAATGGATGCACGTAGTTAAAAATAAAATTCATTTAAATTATAAATTAAACAAACAGACTTAAATGGATGCAGATCTTAACAGATTTAAACTAAACAAACACACCTAAATGAATGCAGATCTTAACGGATGGATTATCTGTTTATGCGTGCATACCTTCAATGAAACCATGAGTGTTCAATTTCTAAATTAAAGAAAAAGCCTAATGTACTTGTTAAAAAATTCATCAAGGGAAGTTGAAAAAAATTGAAATATATATATATTAATTTTAACTTGTATGAAAATTTCAATTCAGTTTACCTTATTCTCCTATAATTATTAGTTGAAAAAATTATCCAAAATGACTATTGCATGAGCTTATTTCTAGAAAATATAATTCCTAAAAATCACGTTGATTAAAAATATGTATACACAAAACAAAGAGATAGATCAGTACAACCGCATTGCAGGAGGTATTATTTCATTGTACACAAGCTATCTAAAATTCTCGTTATTTGACTACTAATGATTCGGGAACAAGAGGCATGCGACCACCTATATAGAAATAGAAAGTGAAGAAAAAGGGATTAGTAAAAGAAGGAGCCCTCAGAAGCTCCAATTATATCTTCCTAAATTGAATCTTTTACTAGAGCATAAAAACATCTAAGACGTCCAAAGTCTAAACAATTGCTAAAATAGGAATCAGACATCTCGTTGTTCACACAAGACCTCAAAAGCAACTTTCTTCGGCTTCCATCAAATCCTCAGATTGTTCAAGCTGTCAAAATACACAGTAAATAATATAAACCCACATGTTGGTCTATGACCTAAATAAAGCAAATAAAGTTCAGTTAACCTGAAATTTTCAGCCCTCCGAAAGGCTTGTACTTTCTGGTGGCGCTCTCTTTCCATCATAGCGCTACAAGTAAAATAAACAAACCAAATCTTTACGTTAGCAACAAAGATTTAATTATGTTAGGAGCACCGAATAATGGACCAAGCCATACAACACCACCTATGACAATAATTTTGCCGAAAGAAAATGTTACTTTACCTGCTTTCCAGATGAGAATGGTAAATATTTGTACTTAATCATGTGAGATATCTGTCTCCTCATTGTAAGCGTGAATAGGACCACCCAGTAGAAGAGGAGTATTGGCCAGAACACTGGAACATCAAACATACTAAAGAAAGTCATCACAAAAGCAATGCAAAACGCCTTCGTGATAGAGTACCTGTCCACACAGCAAAGTTACTCAGCTTCAGTAGTAGCCACATCTGTATTCAAAATCCAAAAAGGTAAAAAAGCATGAAGAGAAAAGTGATTAGGAAACTTCTACAACTTAGACGCACAACACCCAACGAGAAGAACATCAAAATAGCATATTATACTGAAAAATGGCATTAGCTTAATGCAAAGAAATTCAAGCTAGCAAAGCAAGCTATAAGGGAGAATCGCTGACAGTGAACATAAGAAATCCATAATTGTCACACATATAATGCAATGCCGATTCGTAATGTGAGCATTTATGAACAGTTTCATTATTTGTGGGCATGAAAATCTAGATTTTTGTCGGAATAACCAACAGATCAAATTTATTTGCACCTTTCACATGCCTATTCTTTCAACTTCATATATAAAAGGTTTTAGAAATTAGTCCGCAGCCATGATTCATGGCTGCAACGATTCATGGCTGCAACGTCAACGTTTTGGAGGTGTCAACAACTGCAATAGTGGCTGCATCAGCCACATTTGTCCACGACAATACTGGGATTGTGGCCACAATTTAAAACTCTGACATAATAACAATCTCTTCCAGATAATCTGCTCTAGCTTCCACATGACATTGACCAAGTCTGGAGCAATGCTGTTAAATAGCAGCTATGGTGGTGTTATAGCATATTGCATTGTGGAATTCCATCAATAGCAGCCACTATGGGTGTCATGGTTGCAGCATGTTCTGCATCCTCTAGTCATTTTCGGCAAGTCTTGCCAATAGAACTTTTGAGATCATATATATTATGACAAATTTTATGCATTATATTTTAATTTGTACACAACTCAGCTGCTATGTGACTTTGGCTATTTGCCCACAATGCTATCCGTTAAATGATACAGTAGATTATTGGCTTTCCGTCATTTTCCATAATCAATAACACTGGTCTAAGTAGGGTGAGATACTGGTGCTGCTTCCTCATAACTAGCTGTTACTCTATTGCTACACTGACATGCATGTCTGAACTTCTGCAAGTGGTCACCATCCCTCTACCCAACCTTGACGAAGCAGCACTGCAGCACCAGTTTCTCACCTACTTTGCGCTGTCAGTGCCATGTGAAAGCTAGAGCTGAACGCCAACAATTATCAAACAAAACACCAAGGTTTTAAATTATGATCACACTCAGAATTGTCATTTTATCATAATCCTTAATGTGGCCACAGTTGCGGTGCAGAGAACCCAAAAATTTCGACATTTCGGCTGCAATTGCGATTGCCAAGTGTTTTTTTATTAAAAAAAAAAAAACTTGCAGAGCACAACCATGTAAATAACACAACAATAGTCAACCTGAGAAATAAAACCCCAAACAGAACACGATATCAAGCTTCGTTGTTGCGGGGAATAAGGTTCTCTTGTAACAGTGATTCATCAGAATCACTGCTGTTCTGGGATAGATTAAGTAAAAATAATTTTAATTTATTTCGATTGTGAATTGGAGCAAAACTAATTAGTAATTACAATCCGAAAATAGGGCAAAGAAGGTACGAACCAGAACTTGAACTCGGGGAGGCGGCGAACAAAGGGGCGAAACTCGTCGGAGACGGTGGAGGGGAGGGTGGGGCCATGGGTGTCGAGAATCTCGGGGTCCACCTGAGGGGAGAGGAACCCGATCAAAAGGTTCAGGATGTATATGCCGAGGCCGTACGAAACGATGTAGAACCCTTCTACCAAGTACACGCGCAGCGCGTAAACCAGTGCCACCACCACGAACCCCAGCCACCGCCGTCCTACGTGCGGCGTAGATTTGTCCAACAGGTGCTGGTACTGCCGCCACGCCGCGAACTTCCACCGCGATATGGCGGCTGTAGGTGATGCTCCGCCAGTATCCATCGGTGGGACCCGCTCTGGTTTCAGGGACTGAATATCTGGCTCCGAGGTTCAACGATTTGTCGGTTTTATTCCCCTTGGGACTGCTTACAATTAAACCCCTCTTCTCTCTTGGTCTCAGTTCCAAGTCTAATCCCCCAATTTTTTTTACTTAAGAACTTATAAACCAAAAATATGAAGTTAAGTAGCTAAAGTTTAGTTCTATTTTTTTTTTTTTTCTAAACACTGTTTGCATCTTATATGAGACATAATCTTGTTTAAGTTAACTGACATTATTTTAAATTATAAAATTCTTTTTTAAAAATATTTTGGTCTACCGCGTGTGCTCTTTAAGGGTTTAGTTCTTTTTTAAACATAATCTTTTTTTTATTTCATCTTGATTTTTGTTGGTTTTGTTTAAAATAGTCTTCCGATTATCCTAGTCATGAAGTGTTGGTAGGAGTTTGAATTCTATGAGAACGAAAGCACATTATTAAAAAACTATTAATGGAGTAAAATCCTTTGAAGCATAGAAAGAAGAATAAGGTGCTTGAATGATGGGTAAATTATTGACACGGGGAATGATCAATCTAAAGGTATTCAAAACAACAATGACAACGATATGGAGGGAGAAAGGCGATGTAGGAATTTGAGATGTTGATCGAAATCTTTTTTCCTTTCATTTTTTTGTGCTAAGGATAAAGATCAGGAGATAAGGATGAGCCTTTGAAATGTTGATTGCAAACTTGTGCTTCTCAATTATCTCCCAAAGGAATGATGCATTAACGAAGTGATGTTGAACCATAGTACTTTTTGGGTTCGTATTTATAACCTTCCAATCTATATGCAAATAAATTAGGTAGCAAGATGATTGACGATGAAAATGGAAACTTTTTGAAGTGGCATGGGTTGGAAGAACACCGAGTTGGCTATTTGATACTGATGCACATAATACTGGACAGTACTAAGCCTTTACAGCGCGATATGCAAGTACAATATGATGAAATGGAAGCATTTCAAATTAATTTTAAATACAAAAGGTTGAGTACCTTTTATTATGCTTGCAAAAACTTGATCGTAGCTTTAAATTGTGTAATACTTAAAGTGTAAAAATTGTAATATTTAAAGAATTAAAAATGCAATTAAGTCTTAATTATATTAGATAATGTGAAAAAACTAGTATAATTAATTATAACTAGTATTTATTTGGAGTAATATTTATAATAATTATATTGTTTAAAATTTTATGATGGTAGTATATGATATGTATATGTATATTTTTTGTTATTCAAAAGGTTGAAAAGTCTCTTTAAACCATGAAAGATAATAATATATTAAAAGACATGTCTATTAAACTTGTTGTAACAATAAATATTGATGAGTTAAAGGAAGAAAAAATAGTCAATAATGATATTGCAGTATTGAAGCAATTAATAAGTCATGTTCAATAAAAGTTGTAAATAAAAATACAAGTTTTATTTATGATTTTATTGTATTATGTCATTCATGTATTGTATTTGTTGAGTTTGTTGTAAAAAAAAAAAAACAAATGTTATGGGTTTTTGTTCTTGAAAGAGCAATGACATTGTGAGTTTATGAAATATCTATTTCATCCACAAATGAATCATGATATAATTTAAATGAGATCATAAGTATTCATCCAATTATGATACAAATTAAGTGGCACTAGTATAGTTAAGGATAACACAAGATCCATTATGGAAGAGTAAGTGACAAAATTTTGACATACTATAGATCATAATGTAAAAAATCAAATAATTTGTTTATTCTTTCATCGATCCATTGAAACTATTACCCATCATTTTCACAATGTGTTACATGATAAAACTACGTTAGAGAAAAAACTTTTAATTTAACCATTAAAGAGAAATGCCTCGTCACACATATATATCAGTATTATATTTTATCATTTTTTTCAAGCTACAATCTTTTTCTACGTTATTGGATTAATTTAGTATGTTGTTTCAATTATATAATGACTCTATAAACATTTGTAAACTTATGTAATTTTAACTTCAAACTTGTTATCTTTTATCTTGAATGTTTTAAACCTTTGAATTTATTGTATTTTGTTAATTTGTTAGATTTGTAATGTGTTTTACTTTTGGGTTTATACGGTACTATAAAGGTCATATACATAATTAATTATATGACCATTTAAAAAAAAAAATTGTATCATTGTCAAATGTCATATGAATTATGTATATAATTAATTATGTGAAGGTATACATAATTGATTAGATGATCATGTGAGAATTTTAAGTTAGCCTATAAGTCATATAATCAATTATGATTTATTTATAATCAATAATATGTTCACTTTAAAAATTAGAAGGTATCTCAACATCATGTAATCAATTATGTATAGGTTATAATCAATTATATAGTTTACTTTTAAGTAATAATTTTCTATAAAATAAAATTATACTAAAAAAATAAAAACAAAACAAGATATGAATGTTGTAAGGGTAATAATTTTTTTATAATTTTTTTTACTTACCAAATTACTATAATTTAAATGTTTTCTTTCTATTTTTCTTCTACTAAATAACTTACTCATAAAATAATTTTTTTTTTCTTATCAAATCACTTTAAATCAAAAAAAAAAAATTCTTTTATTTTCCTTCTACCAAACAACCTACACACGGGTGAGAGAACAAATCCAGTAGGTGCTATGTTTTAAGAACCTTTTAAGAACTTTCAAAGGTTTTTTGCGTGAAGTGCGAGTTAATAAGTTTGCACCAGGTGGTCCTTCTCTTCCTAAAATCCGTACTGTATATCATTGTATAATAAAAACATCAGGACCTAATGACATTTAGTAAATTCAGTTATTTAAAACACTAACATATTTAGAACATATTTTCTTATTTAGATTATCATTTCTACAGTTTTTTTGTCCTTCTCCCCTTTATATAAATAAATTAGGCAAGTTTATATTAGATACATAATGCATTTTTAGCGATTTAACTCTTTCAAGGCGAGTGACATCTCACATATTGATAATAAAAAGAAAAAAAGTTGATGTCATTACTTGCATTTACATATTTGTTAAAATTTACTGAAATTCTCATCAATGAGATTTTTACCTTTTTATTTTTCTTGGTGAATTACACGGTTTAAAGGCATCACGTCAAATCCGTCATTTACAATCATGTGAAATTTGAAAAGCATCTCCAACACCTTCAAAGCATAACTTTCGAAAAGCAAGAGTTAACATCATCCGAAGAAAAATACAAAGCAATTTATAGCTTTTACAGCTAAAAGCGACCCAAATCAAAAGCTACAACTACGAACTTAGTCAACATTAAAAAAAATGTTTCAAACAATGACATAGTTCCACATGGCAGGATACCAATAGAACATATTGTTGTGGACAAAGTTAAAACAGTTTGTTTTGGACAAAAACATTCATCAGTCCACTTGGGGCAAAATTTTAATTCCAAATTAGGAATGGCAGAACAAATTTTGGAACCGCAGCAGTTAGCATGCCAACTATATATGGACGTATCAAAAGTCCAGGGTGGGGTTCCCCCATGCGGTTTTTAAGAAATTACCATAACTTTATAAAGACACGGCTGAAGAGCATGTCCTTGAATTCATTTGACCAAACAATCCGCCATTCCTGTGATGGCTACACTGTTTACTTCCTTCGCTTTTTTAAGGAGGATACCATTTTATGCAGCATGGATATTTCAAAGTCCTTTTGAGTCAACTGTTTCCTCAATGATTCAATCTCCAATTCACTTTGCTTCAATCGTTGATTCAGGGCTTCAATCTCATTTGAATGGGCATCAGTGTCACACTTGCCAAACCTTGTCAGGGCATCCTCTTCAATTTTTTGATCCATCTTTGCTTTCTTGGAAACATCAACTGCCTCATCCATTGGTAAAGCCCTCTTAGATGGAGTTTGGCCATTGGGTTCATCAGTTTCCATTTTCCGAACAAATAGATTGACAGACTGGCCTGTACTTAGCCGAAATGTTACAAGTTTCTGTGGACGTCCATACGTATCCTAAGATAAAGTAATACATCACTAGAATTAAGATGGACCAGCAATCCCAGAGTAAATAAATATGCTCCAGTGATATACAACTGCAGTATCAGTTTATCAACAGTAGAATTGTCCAGAAAAAGAAAAATATCCTCACTTTGTTGAACAAGTGTTAAAGGAAAAGTTATTGAGTCCATCAGAATGTCAGATTTTGGCAGGAGAATAAAATACATGTCTAGCATTAGAACATTCCTATTGGAACAAACGGATTCAAGTATTATGGTAGAGTGGAATCCACATTTATGTTTTTCATAAGCTCAGATAATCAACAAGCAAGTTTAGTGATATCAACTAGCACCATTGAACATTGGTATATCATATATGTACCTTTAATTGGCTTCCTTGGACATTTTCATAGGCATCATCTGCCTCTTGTGGACTTTTAAAAACAGCTAAGGCAGAATAATATTTTCCTTGACCATTCCTGGAAGGCTGCAGCAAATTTTACAATGCATCAGAACTCAAACATGAAATGTAACCCAGTAACAAAGCCAACAAAAGTACCATAAGGCCAACCTAAATGTCCTCAGACTAAAGACATTCACACTGTTACAATAATTACCCATGAACCTCTTCATCAAAACATTAAGATACTCATAGGACACACTACCTTCAGTTCTATTTTGAAGTCTCCAGGAACAATTTTATGCAGTGTTTCGTTGTTTACAGTGTTTGGTATCTTGTGAAGAAGCAGCTTTGCTAACTCACTTTCTGGAACCTAAAACAAAATAACAGCAAAGTATTGACCTTTAGTTACCAACAACCATGAGTATAATGACAATGTAGTACAGGAGGTGTATATGTCATCTTACCCGCTCTTGAACCAATGGAATTGGAAATTCTCTATCGACTCCATGTTTGATCTTTGCAAGAACAAGTTTCATAGCTGCACATGCATCATCTAGACAATTATGTGGAGCACCCTTTTCCCGAACTTCACAGCCCAACACAGCCTGTCACAACAATTGGTGATAAACTAAGAATCTAAGATCAATATTTGTCATTTCTGTTTTTCTTCTTCTATCTTGCCATAATTTTCTTGTGCAAGTTTGTATGGTGAAATATCTTAAATTCAAAAGGCATGAACAAGCGCGAGTGCACAAGAGTCTTTACATTCAAAACATGATTACTCCAAAGGAGTGGTTCAGTGGTAATTTTTCATAAATTACATGTCATGCAATGGAGAACCTTAATTTTTGCATGTAAAAATTTGCTACTTGCCTGACATAAACTATTCAAAGAAGGTCTCCTGTGCATAGATCCATCCATAGATTGGAAGATATATGAAGTGTCAACCACTCTGACATGATCAACTTTCAGCACTGCAAACAACTGAAATTAGTAAATAAAATAGAAGCACAAAAAATAATTCAATGTAGTCCCCTCCATAAACTCAGAATCTAACAGTAAGTTTAAAGACACAGCAAAGTAAACTAAAATGCCTATCAAACTTACCATGTAGATCATTATGCAAACCGTGTCCCACTAATATGGTTCCGTTTGATAACAACTTCTTCATGGATTTCTATGGAGGTACAACACATAACTTCATTATGCACTTGAAAGGATGGTTCAGGAAAACAACAAAACGAAACTCCAAAATACCTGTATATCAGCCAAGGAGCAAGTCACTGCCTCTAGATCTTCAGAAGAGACACCAGTAATATCTGTTCTGTAGTCTGCAATTTCTTTGTTGGGTTTTACAAATTCATTTAGTTTGACCTGGAAATTTCTGAAAATTATCTATCTACAACCCCGAAAAGAAGAGTGATTTTAAACACTTAAAAAGGAGGAGCATGCATAAATTACCTCTAAATTATGGTCTACCACACAGACTTTAACTAATCCTTCAGTCCCATCTTCACAGAGAACCATTTCACAATCAACAGCAAGCATTGCAGTAGACTTCATCACCTTGGGTTTGTTCTTAAGATTTACAACAATCCAACCCTTCAAATTCACACCAAAAAGCAACATAGATGATGAATCAGTATAAGTATCCAACCCTTCAAATTTGAGTACAGACAATGGCAACAAACCTCATCAATTGATGGAAATGAATAATCCAATGGATATAATGGATGCCGAAGTGTTACTTGGACTAGCCTCTGTGCTGCCAACATCAGAAGGTTACAAAAATTATAGTAAAATGATTGATAAATGCAGGTGACAATGAAATCAACACCATTGCTTTTTACAAATTGATTTGAAAATCATGCGCATTCCATTATTAATCACAAAATCCAGTAAGACAAAAAAATAATTAACAGCAAAAAGTAAAGTCAGAATATATATTTGCTGAATCATAGATTATGCATTATGCCATTGTCAGTTGCAGTCTCTTCAATTTTTGGCTCTAGTTCTACATTCAGATTTGATTGTCGCAACAAGAAATATTCAACTTGTGTGCCAACTTCAAATTGGCATGATGATTTAGATAATATAAACCAGGAAAACAAGAATTCATAAATTTATAAGTTTAGAACTACGCAAGGAGAAATTTAAGAAATACGGCATATGGTGCACGTAATTAGTCATTAGAACAGTAATTCTCAGATGAAATTGAACAAAAATGTTGAATCACTTAAGGAAATAACAATAAAGCGTTGGTAGCAACCCCAAAACACATGCTGCAAGTATAACTTTTACGGGAAGGAAATTCAGTCTTCCAACAGAAAACTTACAAAATGAAAACAAAATGCTTATTACTATTTGGGTCATAACTAAATTGCTTTAAACAAATCTATTATGTCAAGTAAAATAACACTATTACTTACTAGTAGCAGTACTGATATAAACCAGTAAAGAAGGTTTAACTGCAAATCATAAACTAATTTTTAGCAGAACAATCACCTTTAAAACATACCTGCTCAGGGGAATCATGAGATTTATCCTTCAGTTGCTCCAACATGTATTGATTTGAATGATGTCGCATGATGTTATCGAAAAACTGAACACAAGGGAGAATTGAATGAAAATCACATCTTTTGTGTGTGTATATTGAGCACTGAAAAGTTCTTTACCTTCAAATCTTCCTCCTTGGAAAATGTCTTTAAAAATGCAACCAATATCTCATGGGATCTCTTTGATGGATCACTCAAACCTGCCCCAAACTTCTTGTCATGACTGTTCAAGAATTCTTTCCAGCCTCCCAGTTGACCCTTCAGGCCTCTTTTTTGTGCCAATTTTACAATATCAACCAACACCTACCCATACGGAAGCACTAGTTATCTTGCTAGGACAGGAGAAAGAAAAAGAAAAACAAAATACTAACAAACACTCGTGAGATTTCACCCATCTAAACAGGTAGACATATACATCTGAAAATCTCAGAATGTATCATAATTTATCTATATGACTATGGATGACATCACTAGTCTGATAATCATCACCTGCAAACAGAGAAGTTGTAAAGATTTTGTGCAAACATATGAAACTAAAAATAATATCAAATTCTCTATGAACTGATCCATTAAGTTCATAGCAAATATGGTCTTTCATATATTGAATAAGCATTAAAGCATAGGCATTACTTAACATTCAAATCGGAAACATTACATTACTTAACTGAACCCGGACTCCTTGCCACTTGAACCGACAAGCATTCTCATTAGTAAAAAGAACAAAACAAACCTTATTAATACTTATTTGTGTTAGAGCCTGTTAGGATACAAAACTAAAAGTGCCTTAGAAGATTCTCTATAGGATATATATATATTTTTTCAGCAGAGAAACTCTCATAAACACTTGTGACTTTATCCAAATAAAATCTTAATCTAAAACTCAAAACCTAAGATATTAAAATGAATCTGGGCAGTACAGTAAGCAAATAAATATCGCGTTTGGAGAGAAAGAAAAAGGGTTGGGAAGGATTAGCAATGTAGTGGGCGAAGGAAGTTACCTTTTTGTCAGCAGTTTCTATCTTGTCGTCCATGTTGGGTTTCTGGTGGCACAACAGAGACGCAGCTAAGAAGGGAAGAAGTCCTTGCGAAACAAACAGCAAGCATATAATACAGAGCCTCTAGGTTTTCAATCACTGTTTCTGCGGCTGCAGCCTTTTTACCTTTTTTTTTTCCCTTATTATGATTACAATAATCTATCACCTATATTTACCTATCTATAAATATAAATAATAATACTAGCAAATAAATGAAGGCTTTGACGTGTTTTTTCTTTTAAATATACTCTTATTTTGATTTTGATTTTTTAAAAAAATTATTTCATCTTTCGTCCTTAAGATTTATTTATTTATTTTGGTTATTCTTATTTTATTTTAATATTTTTGAATTATTTATGTTTTAACATTTATAATAATTTATTCATTTTGAATTAGTCTCTTGAAAAATGTTTGATAAGAATAAAAAGTAAATGATTTACATATTATAAGAATTAAAGTAAAAAATATATTAAAAAGACTAAAATGAAATAATAAGAAAAACTCAAAAATATTACAAAATAAAAAATTCAGTAAAAAATAGGAATAAAAAATAAAATGAGATTACATTTCAAAAAAAATATTTAAGTCATAAATAAATATATTTTGTAGGTTCATTTTTAAATAAAAAAGATAATTATTAAATAAAAAGTAAAAAAAAAATATTTTTTATTACTTTTCATTT
>JAMLFT010010365.1:0-11891 GCA_026544285.1 Pachyrhizus erosus
AATTATTAATATTATTATTATTATGTAATTGTTTAATTATATTTATTAAAAAAGAATTAAAAATAAAAAATAATGTTTAAAAGATTAAAGTAAAGATAAAAAAATTTAAATAATTAAAATTAAAAAAAATTAAAAAACTAAAATATTAGAAAACTTTTTAATTTACATATTTACCTTTTTGATGTCACTGACACCAAATCTTACCTGCAATTTGTCCCCAAAAGTAGTCTATAGACATGTGAATGTGACTGGTTGTTGTGCAGAAAACACCAAAATTGACGTGGTAAAATTGAAAAATGCGTGGATAATGATTGTGACAGGAGTAACCTTAGCTAATATCTAGCTAGTTAGCTAGTGAGACCATTACCTACCCATTTCTTTGATTTCTGTTTAGTCTACTGTCAAATTCCACACCACCATCAATGTTAAATTATAGCCGCAATCAGACTTTTGCACCTAACATAACCAAATCCATGTTCTTAGTTTTAATCGAAATCTTACTACATAATGCGCCACACATAGGAAAAAAATGACTGATCTAAAAACGTGGCTACGTAAGTGGAATATTATGACAAAGGACTACATAATAATTTTATTTTGTAGCCTTGGGTGGTACATATTTTTACTTTGTTAAAGTAATAATGGAATAAATATGATAACCTCCTTAAGCTTATCAAGGAAATTATAATATAAGAAGACTCTCACAGCTTTTGCTAGCCTACGATAGTTGAATTTCACGACAGTACCTACGTCTTGTTCCTTCCTTGATTCGCTTACATGCCGTGTAAAGTATTGATGTGGATAAGATTTCTTTCTTTCTTTCTGTCTTTCTTTCTGTCTTTCTTCCTTTCTTTCTTCTTTTTTTTTTTTTTTAACTTTATTTTATCGTCATAGTCGTCATACCCCTTTTCTTCTGGTTTTTCATGCACTCTTCATTCTTTAATAAAGATTTGCATCAGCAGCAGATCAGCATGTTTGATATATAGCAAAAGCAAAAAATGCTTTTCAAGTTTATTGTTTTCTTTAGCCTCCTTAACCTTAACCTAACGTTAGCAATGCACAGTTGGTTTAATTTATATACGTGTTTCATCTTCAAATAGGGATAGGGACGACGCGGTGAAGAACAATATGACGATTTCAATATGAAAAGGTTCTATTGCATAATATTCAATGAAAATAAATAAATAAGAAACGCGAAAGAGAAAACAACGTACGAGATCAAAAGGCAGGGTCAAAGGAAGGAAATTATAAAGTGAGAAAGCAAAATTGGAGGATATGGAAAAAGTTGCATGATTGTTTTATTTAAAATATATTTTTTTTCACTTGAAAATAGGTATTCTTAATTTTAATTTTAATTTTATTCTTGAAAATAGATATCCATTGTGTTTGAGACATTCGTGCGTCCTCCGTATACGCCACATCAATATTACACTTTAAGTTGCCCATTGGAGGTGGCATCCACCAAACTTGATTGTTAGAAATATTAAGTTCTTCCTACAAATAGTTACTATTAAACTTTGATAATCAAGTAAATCTTGAACTATATGAATCTATTGTATTGTAATAAAAAGTACATCAATTATTTAAACAATATTATGATTTTTTTAAAACATTGGTCATATATGCATATATATTTTAAAATATAAAAATTTAAATTAGTATTATTCAAATATTTTTCATTAATTTTTTTAAGAATCAGATTAAAGATAATAAAACTTATAATATTGTATTTTAATAATCAGTATATAAATTATTTAAATAATATTAAGATTATTTAAAAAAAAACATCTATCACGTGAGCATATATGCTTTCTTATTTTGTAATTTAATTTAATTTAAGATTCTTTTTGAACAAATATTGTTTAAAAGATTGAAAACCAATAACTATCTAATGTTTATATTTAATGAAATAAGAAAGGAAATATTAACATTTTTATGTGACCAATATTTATTTTAATGTAAGGTAAATAAAATATTATCAAATTCTTGTATTATCTTTTAATCATTTGAATATGAATTTACTATTATTATACAAACAAAAAAGTATTGATTGATATGGCAACATGTAATCCTAAAAAAATTAGAAACTATTCTTTCGCATCTTTTAAGTGTATATATTTTGAGAAGAAAAGAAAATAGAAATGAAAGGAAAGAAAAAGATGAACATCAAAAGTATCTATAAAGAAAAAAGAAGATAAAAAGTATAATATGACTGATCTTGAAAATTTAAGAAGTACTAATAATACAATTAAAAGTGTGTCAACTCACCAAATAACAAGGTCAAAATCTACATTTCACATAGTAAAAAACCTAAACAATTCATTATATATATACATAATTTTTTTATCTCTCTCTATTGTAATATCTACCTTATCTCATACTTTATCTTGTTTATATAAATAAAGAAAATAAGTTATATTACAAGTGTAATTCCTCGCTTTAATAATATACAACAAGTTGCATGCATTAGAATTAAGGACAGATGCAAGTGACTCCGTGTAGAGATAAAAGTTAGTGAAAAAGTAACGTACGAAAAAACTATATGAGAATGAGGAGGAGAAAAAAAAAAATGAGAGGCTAAGCTCGGATGAGGCGATTAGCATGGTTGAAGCTTCTTTTTGGCTTTAGGTTTGATTAATAATCTTCGTGAGGGATCATATAAAATTTTTGTGTGAAACTCTGGAACGATAGAAATTGAGTTTGAGAAAATTTGGAACCATTAGTGATGCACAATATATCTTGTCCGTGTGATGGTGAAATTGAGGGAAGTAAGAATGATTAGGCAGTGACATGGACATTGATTTGTTGGAAAGTAAGAAAAAAAGAAAACGTTGGAGGAAAGAAGTTGCAGTGACAGCCATAAACTAGGAACTTTTTGGAAATTGGTAAAAAGGGTTGTCATAAACCACAATGAAAGATATTTAGCTACATGAGGTTGGGGTTGATCCACGTCAAATGCTGAAATGGTCAATTGCTGGGGCAAGTTTTTGGGCTGATTGTGTTCATGCTGAGTGAGTTTTGTTAATCCTTTTTGGTGTCATAAATTGAGATTTTCATTTAGCCCATCAAAATTTACATGCTAGAAGCCCACAAACAGAAAACGGGAACTTTTGAGAAGTGGATGATCTGCGTGGTATGGACTAGAAAGGAGCAAGAGGGAGATTCTTTTCGAATCTTTTCTTCTCTTTTCACTCAATTGTTTTAGTATTCTTGAAATTAAATTTTATTATCGAAAAATTAATTTATGGAATGTAAAAAAACAAAAGTAAGAAAGTGCAGAGAGGAAAAGAGAGTATAAATAAAAATTCTCAATATAAAAACAGAAAAGATGTGCAGAAAACAAGAGAAGGAAGACAAGGTGTGCAATGCAAGTAAGAGAAAAAGATGGCAGCTAGGTGGTAGGGTGGGGAGCCTATAAGTATTGGGACCAATTTTAGAGAGGTGACAAGCCACCTTAAGCCCAATTAGTCAATCTAATAATGCTTTATGGGACTAGCTGCAATCTTTGCCTAAGGAAAAAACAAAAAAAAAAATCTTATTTATAAGTTAGGTCATAAGTTCATAAGAAAACCTTTAAGATTACAAGACATCTTGAAGAAATATAAGTTAGATGGCATGTTTTATGGAAGATTGAGTCTTATCTTAAGAAACAAAAAGGAAGAGTTGGTAATTGACAACAAATTATAGTTCATTAGACAATCAACTTTATCAGTTGCTTCTCACTCAACTCATCTTAGGAACCAATTGCTTCCCTAACAATGTCTCGCTAAAGGCCTGTACGGACTTACAATTGGAGAGTATCAGTTGTTTGTTGAAGCATCGATGCTTAACGGTTTAAAAATTAATGATATATAAATATATTAAAATATTATAAACTTAAAATATGAAGACATCAACGGTTATTTATTTTTTGTTAGCGGTAAATTTTTATACAAGAGTCTTTGTTTTTGTAATTATATTTTTTAAATAATTGTATATAAATAGTTTAATGTTTTCTTTCTTCACAACTGACCTCTCAAATTCCCCTTGTTTTCACTCTCAAAAAATTTTCAACTTCATTAATTTATGTTCATTTAATAAATCTAAAATAAATTCATTCAATATGAAACTCTCATTTAATTTCATGTCAAATTATCAAGTTCCTACAAATCCAAATTTCTAAAATTTATTAAATTTACCAAACTCACAAAATAATACAAATATGATAAATTTGTAATTTCATACACTTCCTTTTCCATTTTAATTTTCTATGTTTCAATCATCACCTATTAGCCCTTCAATGGATCATGGATTTTCGATAGATACTAGTGATTATCAATATAATAAAAAAGAGTATCACACATCCTCTGACTTCATGATAAGAGACTTCATCAACAATTTCAAACAAATCTTGTAAAACATATTTAAGAACATTTTGAGCGTAGTAATTAATAAAATTAGTTATTGTTTTAATTATATAACTTCTATTATTTTATTGTCTTTATATTATGTTATTTGTGTGTGGTTAGCTATTTTAATCATTTTAAATAAACTATAATTTAATTATATTTTTATTTTTACATTTTTATTATAAAAAATATTTTACATAATAATAGTCTAAAAAATATTTTTAAAAAATAATTAATTTATAAATAAGACAATCATAACTTAATAATAAATTATTAATAAATTTCGTGAGATCCATTGGAAGCATTCATGCTCCATTGGAGAGAATGATGTCTTACAAGTGCTTGAAAAGAATAAAAATTAATAATGTATACAAATGAGTCTCGTTGAAAGCACTCAAAAAATATCACTTCACTAAAGATGCTCTAAAAACACAAGTATTTACCTACTACATAGACAAAGTATAGAAAGAAAAAAAAGATAAGATATATTTTTTTATCATAATATCTTTGTTAGAATAAGAGTATTTAATTGGAAAGAGAACTCTCACAATGATTAATTTTCTACGAGATTCTCTATTTTTCTATACTCGTTATGCCTAGTTCTTTATTTTTATTTTTGTTTTCTATCATATCTTACCGTTAGCAAGCAACATGAGAGAAAGCACACAAAAATCTATTCTATAGCTAGCTTATGTTTTTCACTTCTACTTTTTGGTAGAAACTTGTTGCATGAACCACTTCTCAATAAATTCAAAACAATAACTCATTCTCTTATTTTATCTTGCTATCTATATGCTTTTTTCTCACTTAAATATTCATTTTATTTTGGCCTTATCTTTTTTGAGTCATTAACATTATGAAAGCTAAAATTTTTTTATCAAATCTATTTTTATTTCTTAGAATAACTAAAGAGTCTTAACCATTTGTCATTCTTTTCGTACAATATTTGTATTTAACTTGAAAAATACCTATTTTTTTGCTTAGAACTTAAGATTTTATACTAGATTGATAATTGTCATGGCTTGAGAAAGTGTTATCCTTTTATTCTCTTCCTTTTATCATAATGTATTTATTAATTATATTATGATTTTTCCTCTATTGTAAATTTACCATAATGTTTCACTTGTAATATATTAATTAATTTATTATTTGTATTATAATTTTTTTTATCAAGTTTGTGTTCCTCAAGTTATGGTCATTTTTATGTTGTCTAGCTACGCTCACATGATTATGCATGAAATTTTAAGGCTTAATAATTTGATTTTTTAAAATGTTTCAAAATTTCATATAACGAATTATGAGTTCAGATTCTCCAAAAAAAAGTAATGATGGTTTCTAATATTTAAAGGCACTCTAGAACTTAAGATAATGTTCAAAGCTTATTTGTAAAACATTTTGTTATGTTCTTTGTAAAACATATTGTTGTGCTCATATATTTAAGCATGTAATTTTAAGGTTTACTACTTTGATTTCTTTGAATGTTTTAATTCTTGTCTAACAAATTTTGGGTTTCAACATTTAAACGCACCAAAGAATTTAAAGTAATGATCAAATGTTCTTCATAAAATATGTTATCATGCAAGTGAAAGGATAAAAATGCATTAGAAGGAGAACTAAATAGTATGTGTGTGATTTTAAAATCTTTTTATAAACATTTTGGTTAAAGAATTTATTTTATTTATCCTTCAAAAATTTTATTTTTCATTAAATGATTTATATTTAAACATTAGAACATATATATGAAAAATAAAAAGAATATGATATGCACAAAATATAAAAGTAGTTTAACCTCATCATCTAAAATCATAGAAGTTTCAATTTTCATGAATGATAGGCATTACATGAAAACTTATATTAATAAATAAATTAGAGTGGGTTTTCATTACATGTTGAATGAATAGAAAATAGTGCATTGGATGCAAGATATTTTTGTTCAAAATGTTGGATGCTCATTCAGTTAGAATGCATTATATGCTGCTATTTTACACATGTCCATTTTGCACTTTGGGCACATATTCATTTAAAATGATATTTGTGTGTTTGAGTTGAGTGATATATCTTTTTATAGGTTTGAATGCATAGTTCATCTGCATAACTTATCAAAATTATAAGAGTTTTGAGAAACTAGACATCTTCCATGTATTTGATTCCAACAATAGGCTTGTTAAGTGATAAAGGAAAACTATAAATACATAACCATCGTCAAGTAATAATATCAAATTTATAGAAATCACATTTTTAGACTTAGCAATTATCTCAATTAAGAATAAAAATAAAATAATTGGGAAACAATTTGAGTTTGATTTAGAAAAGATTTAGAAAGTTTAGTTAAAAGATAAAAACAAAAGAATATTTAATTAAGAATAAATTTAGCTTTCAATAATTTCATAATTGGGGTTTCCTCCAAGACTTTTTGTTCAACTTATCTAGCAATTTAAGGTTCTTGTTAATTCTCTTTTAATGAAAAATTAATCTAAGGTAATCTTTGTTTTTTTTTTTTAAGAAATGAAGATATATCTAATTGAATTTACTTCTACTATCATGACATTTTGTTCAATTAAATCCTTTATGCTCTTTATTAATTTGTTTATCTACTTAGAATTAATCTTTCGTGAATCAAAACCTAACTTTATCTTATGATTCCAATGTGAAGTTCACTTCTCAATTCATCTCTAAGCATATAAAATCATGTAAAAGGTGATCAAGTATCTAGCATGTATAAATCAATTATAAAATAATTAAAATATCAAAATTAAAGAAAACCTCAATTAAAATTAAATTAACATGAATAAATTATCAATGGTAGTCCCAATTCTGGAATAAAGGAAACTACTCACCTATAGTCATAGAAACTAAGAACAAGTATAAGAAAAACATCTAACCACAATCAACGATATGGGGAGGAAGAGGATCCAAGATTTCTCTTTTAGCTGTCAAAATGTGAGGTTCATAACTCTCTCATAAAGTTCAAAAGGGTATTTAAAGATAATGGACTAAAGGGTTCCAACCCAAATACAAATAAAAATCTTAAAAATAATTAAAGTTCATATTTGTCATTTGTCATGATCATGATCCATATCTCATGATCATGATTCATGCTATCACCAGCCAACAAATGAGATAGGATAAAAATTTAACATCAGTCACAATCATGATTTGTATCTCACACGCATTGTCCATATTATTGACTTCAAAGCTTAAAAATGTGGGTCACAAGTGTGGACTATTTCTCACAATTGTGATACTTCTAAAGACATCTACAATCTTCAATTATTCATCTTAAGTTCTTGAAATGTCTCTCTAAGTTGCAAAAAGCACAGTCAATTCTAGAAAAATAGAGAAAATTAACTAAAATTAAGTCTTAAATGTCACAATGCACAATTATAACTAATTGAATTGTAACCCAAATGTAGTGTGAAAGTAATGCATCATTAAGTATTAATTTTTCTTGGAGGAATGATATTTTTATCCTTAGGTTTTGTCCTCCTAAAGACCACCCAAACTGGAGTTTAACTATATGTGTAACTATAATTAATTTTGCTTCATACGTAGTTCAAAATAAATGAATATAATTATATACAATTATAAATAGAATTAATATCACTCACTTGTAAGGTAGATTTAACAACTATTTGATATTTCAATACCCTTGTGACTTTATTAACTACTTTTAAGGCAAAGTTAACTATTATTAGATATTTCAATAACATTGTGACATTGTTAATTATATTAATAATTCACACAATCACATTTCATTTTTCTTTAACAATTGTGAGACAAAGCTAAACATATTTATACATATAATTAACCAAATGTGATGGTCAATAATATCATAACAATATTAACCACTTATTAGAAAAAATTAAATATCGTAATCCGACAATACATTTCTCTTTTTCCTTTTTTACATTAAGTTAAATAGTTTGAAAATAGACTTGTTTATACCTAAATTATTGTTGCAATTTCATGATAAGTGCATATTATGCTTCACGTTATTCAAATTGATTTTCATCTCATTATTCTACTTTAATATAATAGAGCAATTATTGAGATTTGTAAAAGGGTTAAGGTTTATGTTGAAGCAAAATCCCTCATGAAAAGATGTTTTATTGCTACAAATTGTTAACAAGTAATTTTTAAGTCTTCTAGACTTAATATTATTAATTATTTGCTTTGAGTTGTGATTAAAAGAATAAAACTTGATTAAGAAGCAAGAAAGAAGGTGAGAAGAGTTAATTTAAAATATGTCAATCTCCAAAAATAAGATATACACAGTCAAAAGTACACCACCCCTTTTACATTTTAAAAAAGTTAATCTAAAATGTAAATTTATACTTCTGATTAGCCTTTTCAGAATTAAAGGAGGTGATGCAGGAGTTTTGTGAGGTGCAGAAAAAAAAACACCCTTAAAAGGATTAACAAAGTGAATAATGAAAAAGTATTTGACTAAAAAACAAGAAAAATTCAGAAATGATAAAAATTCTAAACTAGGACAAAATAGTAAATATGACCTAATTAGGACCATATGGCCAACGAGTTATTGCGGTTTGGACTATTTTTTGTCCCAATATGAGTGAAGTTGATTGATGATCAAGCCTACTCAAAACATTCATCCTAGAGTTGTTCTTAGAAAAAAAATATTAACACCACATTTTAACATATTTTTAAGCACACTCATTATTTGGTGAAATTCATCCGGAATCTACTAATAATATGAGTCTCACCCATTATTTAACAAGACTCATTTATTGATTAATGAATATCACATAATTTTTGTCAATAATATAAAATGCATTAATTAAAAAGAGTACAAGAAAAATGTATTATTAACAATTTTTCTCTTTTTTTTTTATAAAACACTTAATAATTAATACATAATTATACGTGTAAGAAAATAACTCTTTGATGAATCTACATTGTACTTGTAGAATATTTGATGTTGATATATATTTACATTTATCGCTAGAGCACATCAATCCAAATGATACCTCATGTCAAAAAGAAATAAAATTCGCAAAATGCTCTTTTTCTTTTCTTTTCGGAATGTTTTTCTTCTTCCAATAGATAGAAGAAGACAATATTTGCGTCCAAAAATCACGAAAAGCATCATGTGATGCACCACAACATCATAGTTGTGGATGCCGCTGCAACTTTACCACTCCCTAATTGTACACTATACAATTGCATTAGCTTGCAACAAACCAACAACTATATATACATAACACAACCATGAAGCTATATGACCAAAATACGGTTTAAAATCCTGATTCTGATTGTGGGCGAGTGGTGATTGTTACCTCTCTCTTCCTCTAAATCATCCAAATGACAAAAGTTTAGTTGATTTGGAGAAGTTCAATGACAATCTTGGCTCTGTTGCTGGGCAACTAAACTAGGCATAGAAAAATAGTCCTTCAGCTCAATGTGGCAGTTAGGAGAGGGAGCCCCACCTAATTAGAGTTGCTGCCACCATGTTGTAAACAAAACAGCACCAATAGCTACAAGCATGAACTTACCTGACTTGTCAATATAGCCATGGCTAACTGAGATATCTACTGCTACTGGGAATTTCCCATTTCCTGACTTTATCGAACTGCAACAAAAAATACCTATATATTTTACTTATTCAATCTTAAGAGAGAATTGGAACATAGTACAGAAATCTCAATTCTATGTGTTCTGTCCGAAAAATTATTAGGTTATGATTCATCCAGACCATGATGCAAGAGATTAATTATAATACACGGACAGTTTCAATGTCAATGCTTCCAACTTAAGAAAAAAAAATCAAAACAAAAATGACAACCACACACGTCTACAGTGGTATGAATCACACTTCCTCTTGGTCTTCCTAGCTATATTCATGTCATGTTAGTGATCATTTTGAGGTGAAACATACAAAAGATATGACTAGAGATACGTGTCACGTTGTCGTTAAATAATTAGTAAAAAATTTAAAAGGTTAAAGTTATATTTACAAGTATTAAGAAAATATTTCATCCTATATTACATATTGTAAACTTTCTATCTTATTTTTCAAATACTGATTTACAAACCAAACCATTGCTAAATTAAAAAAAACCAGTTTTTTAATTACTATAGTTATGTTTTTAGGTTATAAATTTTATGATAAATTTGATTTTAATCTCTTAACTTTTTTTAAAAAAATTAATTTCTTAAATTTGTTGTTTAAAGATTAAAAATTAATACGAAAAAAATTTACAATCCTTAAATTTAAGGCTTAAAGACAAAAAAATTCAGGATTTTATTTAGTTATCATAATAAAACTTATAGCTATAGATAGAGTTGTAGAACACCTTTTGGAGGACGAGGGACAGAAAGTGATGCCGTAATCCGCGGAGGCACAAGTGAAGGTGCTGGTGGCATCATCATAGGCGTAGCTATAAGCGCGTGGGCACGCGCTCTTGAACAATTGCGAGTAGGAGCTTGGCTTGCATGTCTGAGGCGTCGCGTAGGGCCCACTACAACAATACCGCGGGTCCCCAAAAGCTTCACACGCGCTCTTGCACGCCACGCCCTCCCCACTCGCCGCCGTCTTCACCTTCAGCTCCGATGGACACCCTCCGTTTAAGTCCGCCGTGCACCCCGTCACGGTGCAGTTCCCGCCGCCGCGCGCCTCCACCAGCATGGGGAGGTTGTAGCCGTCCACCACGCTGACGTCGTAGAAATCCAGTCCCCCCGCGCCGTTCAAGGTGAACTCCGCTAGTGTGGCCGGCGGGGCGGCGCCACGGCCGCCGCATTCCACTGCGGAGGAGCCGCAGTCTCCGGTGACGCAGGAGAATCTTCCGGCGGAGTCCGTGGAGCACAGGGTCCGGCCCCACAGGCGGCCGGACCAGGCGGTGGGTACGGCCATGGCGTTAGACTCGCCGGGTTGCAGGGCGAAGCCGGTGGTGGCGAGTTGCGCCGTTCCGGCGCCGGACAAAATCCCCGGCCAAACTGGGTAGCTACATTTGTTTACTATTGTGAATGTGGCTGAATTTGACCCTGGACAAGTACAACAAAAAGTTACTAGCTAGTTAATGTGCTGTGTTGTTATATTATCTATCATTAAATTTCTTAGTATATGTTTTTAGAGAAAACATTCCAATAACGGAATTTGGTTTGAAAAAAATACTTGGACCAATGTTAAATGATCCCTAGAGAGATAGAAAAATAAATATGTATAAAATGGATAATTTGATATGATAAAGAAAGAGAGATAAAAAAAAATTAGAGATATTGATAGAGAATTTGATATTTAGATGCATTTAAATATTATTATTCATTTTGTTACAATGTCTAAGTTATTGGAAACTTTACAATTGTAATGTAATCGCAATTTTAGTAGCATTTGTCACATTTATTCGTACCAAAACGTCACTAGCACTGCATCGTAAAATCTTGAGTTATATCTATAATTTTAAATAAAAAAATTATATATTAAAAATATAAAATATTTTTATATTATAATCCAATCAAATACTCTTATATAGAATATATTTATTA
>JAMLFT010010367.1:0-11890 GCA_026544285.1 Pachyrhizus erosus
AATATAAAAATTTGAGTTTTATCAAATTACTTTTGATAAAGAAAATATAGGAATAGGTGGAGAAAAATATAAAATGATTTATTGGAATTTTAGAAGTAAAAATAATAATTTTAAAAATAAAACAAAAAGTAAAAGAAAAAAAATAAGAATAAGAAAAGAAAGAAAAATAGAAAAGTTGGAAGGGAGGCTTGAACTCGGGACCTGCAAGGGAAGAGAGGCGCGTTTCCCAACTAAGCTACCCACTATGGGTTAGTCGGGATTCGAACTCTTGACCCCTTAGGCGCTTAAGGAAGAGATGAAGGAGAGTTTGCAATTAGATCACTAGGCCCATTGTTGGCAACTAACAAAACAAAATGTAGATATCCTTTCTTCGTTCCCTTCGAACCACAATTGAAAATTCGTCTTCAACCTTGAGACTTCTTTGATGAAATAGCTGCCCAACCTATACCTCGAGACTTCTCTGTTGCTTGACTCACCATGCCTACCCTTAACCCCCTAGGATTAAAATAGATTATTTGGGACGATGGGATGGCTATATAAGCATTGTCGAGTCGAGCTTCGGAGCATAATCAAAAAACATTCTTCTCTTCGATTCTCATCAAATACTTATCCTTTTTGCTTCATTTCAATTTCAACAGCTTTGTAGTAACACAAGCTTCAATTTCGTTGAAGAAATTTGAAGAAACGATCAGGAAATCATGAATTAGAAGCCTCACCGGAGACTCGTTGAAAATTGCAATTCTCTCATCGAAATTTCTAAATTAAAGTAGGAGGAGTTACTTTTTCTTCAAATTTGATTACTAGAACTATTATAGGTTGATTGAATTTGAATTTTTGAAAGTATGACACTCTGAAATCCATTAATTCTGCAAAATCGATTGGGAATTTAAAAATTCAAATTTTGTAATTCGAAGAACTCTATGTCTACTAATTATCATGTTTTTGGTTCAATTTTAGGTAAATTATAACTAGGTAATGATGTTCAAATCTTTTTGGGTGAGAAATTCACCAAGATTGATGAAGAAAAATGAAATTTGAAATGGAAGATGAAGCCTTGTGTTATGTCCTTGCTTTTGACAATAACTAGATTAAATTTACAGAAATTATAAGTATTTATAAGAATTTTCAATCATAAATGAATTAGAATTAATAAGAAATGATAAAATAGAAGGGAAGCAGAAGAGAGGAGTAATTCAAACTGGTTTCGTACCAAAAACCAACGTGTTGTGTCCTAAGGAATAAGAAATAGTGGTCAAATGACCATTTTGCCATTGGGGTAAAATTTTACCAAAATACCCTTAGGCCAAAAATTTGAAATTTTGTAATTTTACTTGTTTTAATTTAGAAAATTTCTAAAGGGACAATTTTACTCCTAAACTAGGTAGACTAATAGAATTGATTAAGAATTAATATGATAAAAAAAATTTAACATTAAAATTTTAGGAAATTACTAAAATACCCCTTGTTTTGAAATTTAAAGTTTTGCTATTTTTGATAGTCAAAAAAGATATCTAGAATATCTTACATTGAAACTAAGTAGATTTACAACATTCATAAACTCATAAATGGAACAAAACTCATCAAAATGAGTTTTTTGAAAAATGACCAAAATACCTCTAGTCTAATTATTTGAAATCTTGAAGTTTTAGGAAGAATGCTATATATTTAATAAATTCTATGCCCTTGGGGAAAACTATTTTAAAATGAATATTGAATTAGAAATAAAATTTTTAAAAGGAAAAATGACCAAAATGTCCTTTTAGGAAAAAATTACCAAAATATCCTTTTTATTAAAAATTATCCAAATTAATTTCAAACTGAAATTTTAATTCCTTCTTAATGGATAGTCAATATTTAGTATGTATGTTATAGAAAGAAACTATGACACAAAAAACCATAAAAGACAAGTAAAATGACTAAAATATCCTTCTTGTATAACTTAATAAAATTTAAGAATTTTAACTAAACTTTGATTATTTTCATGACTTCTTTTATGATGTGTGGATTATGATTGTTGATATATCTAACTTTATCTCTAATTTTGACTCATTTTATTAATAAAAGAAAAGCTCTCATTTCATAAAATCATAAGTTAGTAGCCAATGAACTATAAAGAGTTCGATAAGTCTTCATAATTTAAAGATCCCTCTCGCAATATGATATTTGGCTAGAAAGAGCCAAGATGATTTATTAAATTAGCCAATTGATATTATTATGAATAAATGATTGATATAATGTGAGATTTCCCATTAGTGAATGTGTTTTGAGATCTTGTACCTTGAGGCTTGATCGAGAAGAAAGTCGAAGGTAGCCGTTAATCGTAAATCGTGTGAGATACAAGATTGGAGACATGCAATTGGTTGACTACAAAAGGTACCTAAGGAATATATGTAAGTTGTGGAAGTCATTATGGATGTAAAGGGGCCAAGTTTGTGGGCCAATTTAGAAAATGGGTTTACACTGAGCTGGCTTGGCAACCCCAACGTCACAAAGCAATACCAAGATCAGTGGAGAGTATCTGAGTCTTGTACCAGATCATAATATGTACTCCTGATCATCACCCAAGTTGCAAATTCTAGATAGAACAATAGCAAGGAGCCCTAATGCGCTAATGATAAACTAATAGGACATGCGATGGTGAGTTGAGGGTAAACGATTGCAGGTACACCATTGTATGTGTTTGATGGAGAATAAGTGACTCACTCCTACAAATCTTACATTTTTCAAGACAAGATGAGTGACGGATTTCATCCCTTGTTTCACCTATCTATAACACCTCTTTGAGGAAGATGGACTACGAGTCCCTTGTACCAGTTGGATACCTACACCGAATATGTCTAATTCACTTTCTTTCCTGTCATGCATTATCAACTTCTATACCTAACCAAATAGATCTTCCTATAATATTAACTAAAATCGTACCTCCCAAAATCCCATCACACCGTAGAAGGAGACGACAAAATAATTCCAACCAACCTTTTACCTCCACTCTCACCAACACTGGACCTTCTTCGAGTAAAGAATCCTTTGAAGAAGAAGATCCATCTAAGAACTCTGGTGAAGAAAAGGAGTCTAAATTTTAGTTTCTATCATGTATAAATGACAAAACTTTTGATATGTATTGATGTAAATTAATGAATAAAAGTTAATCTTCAAATGCTTATCTAATTTCAAGAATAAAACTCATGAAATAAATTAGTAAAAACTTTGGGTCATTACATCCTCTTCCTTGACACATTGAACACTTAATAAAACTAGATTTAACCTTTGAGTGTTGACTTTGCTTCTCGTTTAAGGTTATCCAAATTGACCTTTCATAACCATCATTATCCCAACTTTTTTCACGCCTTATTCTCATGTCTCCATGCAATTCATCCAATAAATCATCTAACCTAGGAATGGGATGCCTATATTTAACAGTGATATTATTGATGGGCCTACAATCAGTACACATGCTCCAAGACCCATCCTTTTTAGGCACAAATATGACAGGCATAACACAAGGACTCATGCTTTCTTATACCCATCCCTTACTAATCAAATCTTCTACTTGTTTTTGTAACTCCCTTGTTTCCTCAAGGTTACTCTTGTAAGAAGGCCTATTAGGAAGGCTAACACCAGTAATTAGATCAATTTGATGCTCAATCCCTTTAACAGGGGGCAAACCTATCAGAATTTCCTTGAGAAAAACATCTTCAAACTCCTTGAGTAAATTTTCAAATTGGTTATCTAACTTTGGGTTGCTAGCTAAGCACATAGTTGAAGGTATGCAAAGAAATAACGGAACTTTAGTAGTAAGAGATTTCTTTACCTCATAGGGGTTAGCCAACAAACCCTTGGCTTCAACCGTTATTCTTTTCTTTACCCTTTTTCTTCTTCTCTTCTTGAAGTCTAATCTTGTACTCTTGCTACCTCTTCTGCTTCATCTTCAATTGATCCTTGCTCACTTCCTTAAGGGAAAGGGGTTTAAAAGCCACCTTTTGCCCCTGATACTTGAAAGAATAGATGTTAGATACATCATTAAAAGAAACATTTCTATCAAATTGCCATGGTCTACTTAACAAGATATGAGTAGCTTCCATGGGAACTACATCACACATCACATCATCAAAATATGTCCTAATGGAAAAGGTAAGCATGACTTGCTTGCCTCTACAAGCTCTCCCTTCTCACTTAGCCATTGGAGCTTATACGACTTTGAGTAAGGGGTCATGGTCAAAGCAAGTTTATCCACAAGTCTAGTGCTAGCGACATTGGTTCAAGTACCACTGTCAATAATGAGAGAGCAAACTTGCCCTTTTACCAAACATCTAGAATGAAATATATTTTCCCTTTGGGAATCATCACAATCATGAGCCAAGGTACCCAACATAAGTCTAACAATAAGTAAATCTCCCTCCTCAAGTGAGTGAACAACATCACAATCAACTTCAATAGAGGCTTCACTATCATCCATAAAAGAGATACTATCAATACTTCCATTATCTTTCACAAACATGACCCTCTTATTAGGGCATTGGGAAGCAATGTGTCCCTTTCCTAAACATTTAAAGCACTTAATGAACTTGATTTAAGGGGAAGGGGGTTGTTTTTACAAGTTTGCCTTCATTAGGCTCATAAAGTAAAGGAGAAGAATTATCTACACTGTTAGTTACAAGTTTTTCTTTTGAGGACATGCCCTCCTTCTTGGATTCAACTTCCATGATGATTAAGCTCCATAGTTTTTCTTACTTCCTTGCCTCCTCTTGAGTTGTTGCTCAACCTTTAGTGACCTCTGAAACAAATCATGTGGATTAGTATAAGATTGTAGTTCAACTATGTCTTGTATGTCCCTATTCAACCTATGTAGGAACCTAGCCATGTTGGCCTCTTGAGGCTCATCCAATTCAACCCTAATCATACATAGTTCTAATTCCTTGAAATATTTATCTATATTTTTAGATCCTTCGTAGACCCTTTTAACCTATTATGAATATTTCAAATATAACTAGAGGGGACAAATCTTCCTCTCATAGTTCTCTTTAAATCCTTCCAATCTCTCTCACCAATCCTTCTATTTCTTCTTACTTCATCTTGGAGTTGGTTCTATACCAACTCATTGCATATTTCTCAAAAGATAAAGTGGCAAATTTTAATTATTTATGTACACTTAAGGAATGACAATTAAAGATTTGTTCTACCTTGGTCTTCCACTCTACATAGAGTTTAGGGTTTGAAGAACCCTCAAACTTAGGTAAGGCCATTTTAGGTTCTTCCTCTCTTCCATCCCTAAACCTATGATCATTTTCCTCTCTATATTGCCTTAGCCTAGCACCACTATGGTCTTTAACATGTCTCGACCTCTCATTATTTTCCCTTTCCTCTCTTCCTACTCTTGGCATATGTCTTCTAACATCATTATTGTCATAATAATCCTCACTACCATATGAAAAAGATGAAAACCTATCATTATTTCTAATCAACTCATTTATCCTATGGTTTAAATCCCTATTATTCCTTTCATACTTTTCATTCCTTCTCCTTTCTCTATCAAGTTGGATTCTTTGCATGTGTTTTATCATATTAGCCATGTGTTTAGCAGATTTAAGAGAAAGAACTTCACTTTCACTTCCACTAGACATGCCTACAACAATGAACAAAGTTAGCAAATAATCAAGTATATCAAGAGAAAACGTCACACTCCTCAAGTGTATACACTCAAGCAACTCGTGTATCACTCAATCAAGGCTTTTTTAATGATGTTTCACTCTTTCCTTATACCACACCTTAATCTTTCTTCAGATTCCTATGAAGCAATTTCTCAATTTCAAAACTCAAAGCTTAACCTTGTGAAAGAGGCACAGATTCAACACAAACTAAGGGTTCAACCAAAGGAAAACAAAATAACTAGACAAAAATTGAGATGCCAAAGAAAGACAAACAACAAAAGCTTCAAAAAAAAGAAAGCTAATACTAAAAAAGGAATTAGAAATCGAAGACAAATAGGATAAGATGTAAGAGGCTCAAGCAAAAACAAAAAGCTAAACAAGAAGAATGATGTAGACAACTCAAGAAACTAAAGCATGCATAAACAAGTTTTAAGAAAGATGGAAGAAACTCAAAGCATGCACATATGTTGAGAGTGACACAAGATTGCACAAGAAACTCAACACATGTTATACACAATTTAAGAAAGTTGATGAACAAATAAGAAACTGTAAAGCATGTATCACATGAAACAAAGGATAAATGAATTAGGATACCACTGGAACAGTTCCAAACAACCATACAATTGCAAGAAATTGAAGTAAAAAAGGAAAGGAAAGGTGCGTCGAATTGTGTTCCAAAACACCAAAAATTTTGCTTCCAATATCAATGTAATTCTTAATCATAGAAGAGAGATATTTTTTATGTTTTTAAATTAGTATTCCAATCAATTGTAAGATAATAATTGGATTGAAGATCAAAGGAGAAAAGATGAGTGCATTTCACAATTATCTTTTTTTAATTTTGGGTCCTTATATTTTTTTTAATTTGCATTTTGACCCCTATATTTTTACAATAGCAATAAATTGCTTTTTTTTCTTTATTTTTTTTATGCACAAACATTAAAAAGTGATTTTAATCCAAGTTTCAAGATCAAATTCAAGTTCTTACAAAAATTGATGAAGAACACTAAATTTTCAACTAACTCCAATTGACAAAAGAATTATAAGGTTTTGTAACTCTTGGATAAAGGAACACAAATTCTCAATTATTTTTGCACAAAAGAAACAAACTAATCATGAATTCAAGATCAAAATTTGTGAACACTCATGAACTCATAAAGAACTTGAAGAACAAGACACCAAAAATTTTGAGTTCTAGATACTTTCAAGAGATTTTCACCAAATTTCTTTTTGGAATTTTACTATCTAACTAGCTAGGAACATAAACTAAGCCACGAATCATAAAAAACAAGCTTAAAAATGAAAGAAATCAATAGAACCATTTCATCGAACTCTTGGTGAAATTTACACGCACTTTTGCAAAGCATAAATTTGATTCAATTAAGGTATCAATTAATAAATCAACACACAAATGAAGTGTAGGAATGCTTCAACATCAAAACTGAACCACATAACACTTAAAAAAAATAGAAAATCTTAAGAATGAAAGGCACAAAAGCTTCTTCAAGCATAAACACGAAAGAGAAAGTGACGAACTAGCATTTGCTTGATTCAAGCTTCAAATTGATGCAAACCGAATCAAATGAAGTGCCAAAACAATCCAATGCATTGGATGAACAAAACCTAACCTATGGATTATCAAATACAAACTTGAGAATGAAAAAAAAAAATCGATGTAAGCATTTCATCAATGACTTGGTGAAATTTACGGGCACTTTTACGAAGCACAAATTTAGCTAATCTAAGAAGTTTACACTGAATATTGTTTCATATTTCTAATCCTAAACATGTTAGGAACAAAACCTATTCATCAATTCAACTAAATAAAGAAAATTGAAGATCAAAACAAGAAGGTGCTCTCTTTTGACGAACATGGAGAAAGCACAAAAACACAAATAGAGAGCAATTGATCAAGTTTCACACAAATTAGATTAGGATTTGAAGTTTCTAACCAGTTTGAAGATTAATCATAAGTAGATGATGACTCTAGATACCAAATGTTGCAATCCGAGAACAAAACAAGTAAGTTATCTCAAAGGATCTTCATCAACTCAAGTAATCTCCAAAAAAAAGAAAAGGATAAGGAAAGCAATGAAAATTCGCTAGTTGAATACTAAATTCAAGATAACAAAAGTGATTAATCCACCATAAAGTTTAGGAAACTTTGATAAGGACTTTACTCTCTAGCAAGTAGAAAGAAAACTTCACAATAGAGAATTTAATATTTCATTTCATTAGGAGCCTTATATAGGCAAGCTTCCCACGAGCTACATGAAGCAAAGGAGTGGAAATTTAGGCCTTACAAGGCTCACACAAGCCCAATTCAAAAAGGGAAGCCCAAATCCTAAACTAATGGGCCAAAATACAAGCCCAAAAGATGAAATATAATCCAAATTTAAATCCTATTCTAATGGCCCAAAAACAAGGATCCTATACTAATTTTGTACATGTTAGACTTTACCCCAAAGATGGCCCAATGTTTAGCCCATTAGACTTTAACTTAGAGAAGCCCAAAAAAGCCTAATCTAATCCCATCAATCTTCCATTCTTCCATGGTTTTATCTTCATGAGATAGGCTTATATCAGAAGTTCAAGGCTCATCTAATAGCAAAGGGATATTCATAATAAAAGGGAATTGTTGGTGATGAGATTTTCTCCTTAATTATAAAGCATTCTTCTATCAAGGCAGTGTTAGCCATGGTAACCAATTAGGATATGAACTTGGAGCATACGAATATGAAAATAGTTTTCTTTAGAATGATCTAGAAGATTAGATTTACATGGAGTATCTAAAGGGGCTTAGTAAAATTGGACTAGGCTAGTTGGTTAGTTGAAAAGTTCTTTGTATAGATTAAAGTAGTTTCCAAAGAAGTGATATAATCAATTTGAGTCCTAGATAATTCAAATTGGCTACACAAGATGGTTCTTTTATTTTTTTTCTACTTTATGTGCTTGATATATTGATTGCTAGTAACCATATGTATGATGTGAATAAGTTAAAATTCATGTTGGACAAGGAGTTTAACATAAAAGACTTGGTTTTATTAAGAAGATTCTTGAGATGGAGACTTATAACATCCTAAATTTCTATATATGTATATATATAAATTATACAACTACTAAAAGTAACTTATATTCATTAATTTACAATAGTGTACATAAAGCTATACTACTTATACAAAATAGAGGACAATTTAAGATTTGTCTCTAGTATCCTCATATGGATCTTCCTCTTTAGAAGATTCTTCCTTGGTAGGTAGTCTAGATGGCCTAGCATTAGTATGAGCAAGAGAAAGGGATTGATTGAAGCTATTTGATCGTCTTCTCCTGGGATGTGAGGGGAGTCGGGGAGGTGATTCTAAGATTCTATGAGGTACTACTTGAGTTAACGTTATTAGGAGGTCTATTTGGCTAGGTTTGTAGTGGTAAATGGTTCTGTAAGGAAGAAAGTAAATTGTACATAACTTGTACTAGTGTCTTACAGGTACAAAGGGTCTCTAAACCAAATTTTCATCAAACACATTTTATTGGCATACCTGTAAAACGATTATTCTCAACTCATCGAAACGTTTTCTATTAATTTATTACTAACACGTTGGAATCCCTCGTTGCCTCTTAGTACTGACTCTGAGGACTTATGTGTAACGTGTTGTTATATCCAAAATTTGCAACTTATTGGGTGACGGTCAAGAGTACATATCTCGATCTGGTACTAAGCTTAGATACTTTCTACTAATCTTGACAATGCTCTACTTTGTCGGAGTTTCCAAGTCGACTCTATGTGACCTCTTAACTTAGACGATGTACAAACTTGGTGCCTATACACCCCAAGGACTTCTATAGCCCGCATACATTCCTTAGGTACCTTCTGTAGTCAACCCACTACATTTCTCCATCCTTTGATCTCACACGTATTACATTTTAATCGTTTCACCTTTGCTTCCTACAATCAAGTCTCATGGTAGGAGATCCTAATAATATCCATAAATGGAAATTTCTCACTTTATAGTAACTATTCATTACCTCTTGATCAATTTATCCACCATTACAGGCTCTTTTTGGTCAATTTTTATACTGTAGGGGATCTCTAAGTCAAGGAGACTTTTCGAATTTCTCGTCTACCATTTCTTACTACATTAGGATTTCAAATATGAATTCCTTTTCATTGTAAAGTTAAGTACATCTAACAGGGCAACAAATCAACAGGAGCATTCAAGTTTGTTTAAGATACTCACATTTCTTTAAGTTGTATTAAAAGGGTATTTAGTAATTTTATAAAAGAAAGTAGTTTAGTCATCCTATTTTTATAAAAGAAATATTTCCCTAATCTTAAAAAAATATTGTATTCTTTTATTTCCAAAAGATTTATCTATTTTTTATAAATTCCCTTAATTTAACTAATCAAGGGCATTTTGGTCATTTTCAATTAAAACTTAAACTTTGGAGAAAATATGTCATTTTTAAAAATTTATAGACTTTGAGAACTTAGTAATATTAATGTAAGTTATCCAGACTAATTTTCCTTGATTTTAAACAATACTTAAATTTTTTAAAGGGAGAGTATTTTGGTCATTTTTCTCAAATTTTTTAATTTTATGTGTATTTCCTCCTAAATCTGATTTTCTAATTGAGTATGAGTTTGATCAAATCATTCTTAAAGAGTTCCTTACCATACTATTATTATATTTGGTGAATAACATACTAAAATTTGAATTTTATGGGCTAAGGGTATTTTAGTCATTTTGTGAAATTTTCAAACTTTTAAAATTATACTTACATAATTAAATACCAATACTTGCTTAGAACATAAGGTAGAGGTTCCTATTTAATTCTTTTCTAACTTAACTAGCAAAACTACAAAATTTAGCCTAGGTGTATTTTGGTCATTTTCTACCTTAGGCCATTTTGGTCATTTTACCCAAGGTTGTCTTCAACCTCAAAACAAAGACTTAAATTTTGGTACGAAAGTCATTTGAAATTTCAATTTCCTTTCTCTTCTTCGTTCTGGGTTCATCTAATCAGCATTCAATCACAAACTCATGGATTTAACCAATATTCATTTAAATTTTCAAAAATTCAAGCTTCTGATAGATAACTAAAGCACAAAAATTTTCGTCCCCGTTCAAGATCGACTTTCTATTTTTCTTGTTAATTTGGGTAAGTTCTTATCCAAAAGGGTTCGATTACCTTTCCCTAACTTTAATCTAACTCAAACGGAATAATAACATGAAGGACAATAGGTGTATTATTCGTCATTTTTCAAAACTTCGAATTTTTGAATTCAAGATCGGTTTTGATGAATTAATGGATTTCAGTGTGTCAAATTCTTAGGAAACCAAATTCCAATATCCTAAAACGATTCTATTAATCTAAATTGAAGAATTAGTAACTCCTCCTACCTGAATTTGGATTTTTTTGATGAAGAATTGCAGTTTCTAGTGAGTGCTTCGATGAATGTTCGAATTGTGAATTTCTTCAAATTTATTTAATTGAAATGATGCCTGAAGTGTTACAAAGCTTTTGTGATTGAAAGGGAGTGTTTTGGTTAAGGGAGAAGTGAGAATCGATCAAAAGAAAATCTCTACGATTTGATTTTTTTGAATTCGTCTTCCATGGTTTTATAGCATTTTCCACTGCCCTTTCCAATTTATTTTATTCCTTAAGGTCGACTGTAGCTTCATTGAGTCATGGGGCTAGGCTACTAGGCATAGGCGGTGAGTTGCAAAGAACTTTCGAGCTTTGGAGAGGAGCTTCTATGGTGGTTGGGAACGAAGACGTAGGGAAGAAGTGATATAGGATTAAATAAATCCTAGAATGTCAACGATGTGCCTAGCGGTCTCAATGGAAACTATCCTCTCTCGTGCCTAGGGGGGCGGGTTCAAACCCAACCAACCCCCTTTTAATTTCTCCGCTTTTTACTTTGTGTTTCATTATTTATCCCTTTTATATTAAATAAAGCGTAGATATGCTACCCTGAGTGGATAATTTAGTTGGTAACTAAGTGTGCTTCATCTCTTTCTCACTAGGTCCTTGGGTGCAATTCCTCCCCACAATTTTTCTCATTTTCTTTTCCATTTCCCCTTTTTTCTTTTATTTTACCATTTTCTGTTTCTATTTTTAATTTTAATATTTTACTTCTAAAAATTTTCTAAAAATTCCTATAAACATAATTTTCTTTATCTATTTTCATATTTTCTTTGTTAGGATGATTAAAATAAATTTTATAAATAAACTTATTTATT
>JAMLFT010010368.1:0-11890 GCA_026544285.1 Pachyrhizus erosus
ATAATTCCTTTTAAATATATACCAAGTTTAATAAAATTTAATATGTACAATATTTAATAAGTACAATGTTTACGTTGTTAATCTTGATTATATGTTATATTTTGTAAATAAAACTTGAAAATTTACAAATAAGAAAATGAATTTATTTTAAATATGTACTACGTTTAATAAAATATAAAAAAATTCACTTGAAGACTAATAATAAATGTGGAATTTAATCTTAATTTCATTTGCCTATGGGTATTAGTTATTACCATCCCTAGTCAATTTTTCTAATGAATTTTTACTTGAAATAAAAATTAGCAAATATGTTATATTTAATGAATATAAGATATAATAATATTGTTGAATTTCATTATACATTATGCTTAATAAATATAGTATTTTAAAATTGATTGAATTATAAAATTAATTCATCTTAAACATATACTATGTGTAGTAAAATTTATAACATACAATATTTAATAAATCCAATGTTTAAATTGTTAATCATGTTATTTAATTTGATTATATATTATGTTTGATAAATATAATATTTAATGTTATTGTCCAATCAGTTTTACTTAAAATGTAAATTATAAAACTTGGTTAACTTAATTGATATTTTTAAATAATATATTTCTACAATATAATATATTTATTAAATATAATAAATATAATATTTGACACACTTATAAACTCAGAACTAGATTTAAAATTATTTGTTGAATTAAAATAACTTTGTACAAGTTGATATAGGTGATGAATGGCAATTTAACCTCATATTGGGCAATGTGTTGGACTCGCTGTCCTGATAGAGTTAGGCATGCTTTAGGACTTGTAGTGTAATTTTTTTCCTTTATTACCTACAACACCAAAAAAAATGAGAGTTATTTGAAAAAGATAGGTAAAAGTATCACAATAGAGAGAAGCAATAATATCAAATTAATTTTAACTGTTGACAGTTTTGTTTAAAAGATATTAAAATTTAATTTAAAGTTAAAAGAAGATAAATTAAAAAAATAGAGTTAAGAAGATAAAATATATAAATATAAATAAAATAAAAATAATTTGAAATGATTTAGAGATAAATCTTATGACTAAGTACGTGAGTTGTGTGTGAAATTATGTATATCCATGTTTGAAATGATAAGAGTATCCTTAGCCACCATTTAATTTAGCCTAAGAAATTTGTCGAGTGGAAAATCAATGTTCGATTTTGATAGGTTGGCACTTTGATTATAGTGGGACAAATTTACAAGTGAATTACTAAATTGTAACTTTTTTTTTTGTAGTTATGTTATTTTAAAAGTATTTGATGATAGGTAGTATGTTTATGTGTTTTGGATTTGAATGAATTTGGTTGCTTTCTTATGATTTGGGTCTTAAAGTAGGACTTTAAGAAACAAGTAAAAGATAAATGACTTTAAAAAGAGATTTTGTAAGAGATAGATATAAAATACCTGTAAAATTTTTCTCTTAAATCCCTAAAATCTTAATAGTCATTGTAACACCCGTTTTATATATATATATATTAAATATTCTATGTTGTTATTTTAATTAAATAAATAATAAAGTTGGATTATATGTTGTTAGGTATTTAGTTTTTAAAAGTTTAATTCTATTTTAAAATTTGTTAAGATTCCCTAAAACTTAATATTTTTCTTAAATTGACTCTTTTTGCTTTCTTCAAGAATTGTGGTGTCATAACGGAAAACGGAAAAGTAAAGAAAAAATTACGAAAAACATCATTATTTTCACTTTTGTCTTTGTAGAATCACATTTTTCAAGGTAAAGAATGAGTGAGATTATTTTTCTTATGGGTATAATTATGATTACTGGTAGGAAGGTTGGTCTTAGACTCCAAATTAGCTATGCGTTTTAATTTGTTTAGATGGTTTATGAATATCTTGAAGTACTTTTATTGTTGTTGAAATTTAATTATGTGTTTATTAATTTTTGTAAGGTTGAAGCCACCATCCACTCCACTTTCTTCCTCCATGTGTCGGGAGTGATACCCACAAAAACACTCAGAAGAATCCGATATGGTACCTCTCTAATCTTTGTGTCTATGTATATATAGGAATTTCATATCTTGTACCAAGTTTCTTGATATAGATGCATTTATGATAGTAGTATTAACTAAGGAGACTAATAGATTTATTATGTTTTTCCTAATATAACAAACCTGCTCAATTGGTTGTCCAATGTGAGGATCACTCAGTCAAGAACATGGCTGAGAGTCGAGTGGTACACTTTTCTCCTAATTTTGAGATAATGCTGAAGGAGCTTAGAGCGGTCTAGCTCCGAGGCAAAGCTAAAAGAGCTTAGAGAAGAACAAGTTCGAGTGCTACATTTGGCCCCTGATCCAAGGCAAGCTGAAGGTGGAGGCGTTCTACATATTAAAGGGGCTTGCGTTATGGGTTGAGTTCGTACTCGTGTAGCTGAGGTGTAGTACAGGGTCATGAAATGAGTCGTTTCCTTTTTCATGCAACAATGCTAACTGCTGTTAGTTTTAAACAGCTGTCTTGGGGCAACCAAAGGTCACCTTATCTAGGTTTTTGATCTAATTTGATCAGATGACCAAGGTTTGCTTCCACCTTTGGGCTTTCAACCTCGTCTTCCTTTAAAAGGGCACCTAAGGGTCTTCGTTGGCTTACACTTTGTCTTCTCCAGGCAACTCTTCCCTGTCTCCAACGCACTTTCTTCATCGCCATTTACATCTTTTTCAGGTACATTTCTTGCTCCGTCTAATGTCATCTCTTAGCTTAGGGTCTCAACCCTCCATATTTTGTGTGAGCAATTCGGTATTTCACTGAGTGCTCATAAGTTTTTACATCGTTCTTCCATTAAAGAAATAAAAAAAGGGAAGTTGGCCTATTTTTCCCTTATATTGGACTAAGAGACTGAATAAGTTATGTAGATGACACATTATAAATATGAGCTTAGTTGATCACCATGACATGATTATTTTTCATAAGCTTCCTCGTTTCTTGTCCACTCGATTAATATTGGACATTTCTCATTCTAAGACTCCGGTGGCTGACTATGATTGTAAATTTTTACTAGTATCTTTTTTGTAAACTTGGATGTGATTATATTTTTTCACTTTTGTACAATTGGAGATTTTTATGAATTATATTTAATCATTTAAGTATATTGGTTATAATTTATCAATGACTGACCTATTTTAATTATTTATATTCGTCGTTATAATTATCATTGTTGTTGAAGTATTTTATCAATTTCATCACGTACCTAACAAAATATGTTGGAATAGAATTAGCTATATCCAATGCGCATATAACAATACTTTTTTTTCTTGTTGAAGTTTAATTGATAAAGATAGTCATGCTTTTATATACATGTAGATTGGAAAGTATATATGCTTCAAATGTCAAGGGTGGCGTGATGAAATTGCAAGATTAAGTTGGATGGAGGCGGTAGTTATTTTAGGGCTAATAAACAAGAAAGAATTTTAAATTAGAATTACCTTTACATTTAAAATAATTTTCACTTTTACCCAATTTTTGAATCCATTTATGCAATAGTTAAATACTTGAATTTGTTTCATGTTTTCTTTTGCCTTTCCAAGTTTGCGTCTTGGTTATTTAACACACACATACGTATATATAACTAGCTTCAGTTATTTTTTAGATTCTTCTTTTATTACGAATTCATCTTTTATTTTTAGAAACAAATAATTATCTATATAAAAATTTCATTTACTCTTTCAATATATATTATTAAAATCACATACAATAATTATTGAAAAAAAAAAACTGTGTATATGTATTAGTATTTATTCCTTAATTATTTAATTTCAATATACTATTAAATTTAGAAAAATATTCAAAGAAAAAATTAGAAATTAAATAATTAAATTTATATTTCCTAATTTTAATTATTTAATTTTTATAACTGAGTTCTTAAAATTTTAAACTTTAAAATTATTATAAGTACTTTTTAAAATGAGAAATAGTTAAAATTAAATTAGTATTTATAAAATTTTATTATTAATAAACAATTTCTCTATAATACACCACACATGATACAAACACTAATTTTTTTTATATTAATATATCATACTAATTATATAAATTTGGTTATTATATTTAATATTGTGTTAATAAATTAAAAAAATAAAAATTGTTAAACTAAGCAAAACTAAAAAAAATAGATTTGAGTTGGATTGAATTTGAAATTATTTTGAAACTAAACCAAATTGAATTGTATGTTAATTCTATGTTTAGTTTCAATAACTTTTCTTCTAAAAATCAAATCACATAGTGAACATGCCTAGTGTTGAAATTTATAAATTGAAATGGTGTGACATACATATGCAATGCATGATTGTCATTGTATATGAATAGACATGTCAGTTGAAGGTGTTTGGTAGACCCTCAACCTAGTGCTGGATGAATTTGTGATAGCTAACATTGAATGGGCCAATAAAATAGATGTATAGGCAAACTCCTTTAGAGGTTAAGGTCATTGCAAGCCTTATGTAGGTAAGCTATTATCGACACTCATTTTTTTTTATTTTATATAAAGCTATAATTCTTCCATATGATCAACTATAGAACTCACCCAATGGTCAAAGGCGAATATCATGTTAAGGAATATACCTATGTTGATCGCTTAATGGAAAAAATCTCCAAAGACTAGAGTTTGCATTACATGACATGATTCATATGCATATTGATTAGTTTACTACGACTTTGAGGTGAAATGATTAGTGTGAGACTTTAATTGTTGATGTTGTATAAAAAAAGTTCTTTTTATTTACTTATGTTACTTTTACCTTTTTTTTGTATGTGAAGATTAATTTATTTTAAAATAAGTTTATCCTTACACTTTTGTTTGATTGTGATGATTGTGCTGCATGATACGAAAGTAGGAAATGATGAGGCTACAAAGGAATATATCGCTCTTGGTTGATGTTAGATCTTGTTGGTGGGCTTAGGGTTGAGACCCAACCTTTAGTCTTCTCTTTTATTGTCATAGTGGAAACTAACTTGAAGAATAGATGTAACATCATATACCTTGATGTATTTCTTCCCTTAAGGAGATCCTTTGGATTCTTATTTCATTTGGCGAGATGTTGGTTTGTAATGTCCTAAGATACCATACTATTTATGTTTTTACATGACTAAATGATGTTTTGTTGTGATGGATGATGATTAGATAGCATGTTAGGAGTTGCAAAAAATTGGTAATTGTTTTGATGAATTAACTTAATTTATGAGTTTAAAGATGAACCTAAAATGAGATATTATATGTTGTAATTGAAATGTGACATGTAGTGAGTTTTGAGTCATTTCATAAACTATGGTTATTTACAGATATTTTACCAAAAAGCAAAAAACTTTTTTGCCATGTCATTTGAAATCATTAAATCATGTGGCATGTGACCTATGTGCATGCCATGCGAGTCAAAAATCGATCTTTCTTTAAAAAAATAGTCTATCATGTAGATCTCACTAGTCTAGATGGCAACACTTTCAAAAATTAAAATAAGTAATAAAAATTTGTAAACAAATATGACAAAATGCATAATCATAGCATAGAGACATATGTAGTCTATGTCTCATTCGCTCTTGCTTAAGTGAGACTCACACTAACTTGAGCTAGGTTTCTCAAGGACTTATTTAGCTCCTATATCATTCTACTTGCTTAAGCTAGAGTCCATTTTTGCTTATGCTAGTAGCTTGCTTAAGCTAGAGTCCATTTTTGCTTACGTTAATAGTTTTCTTAAGTTAGAGTCCATTATCACTTAAACTAGAATCCAATCTTGCTTAAGCTACAACACAATTATTCATTTTTGCAATTTAGCTTACCCACGACCATTCACGCCTTTCCAAATCATCCCCAAATGACAAACACCCTAAAACCTCAATAAATGTAAAAACTCACTTTCCAAACAATTCATACATAATTTTGAATCATTTTTAACAATTATAAAATTCAAGTTCAGGTTTTTAAGGAAAGGAGAGAAAGCAAAGGCCTTAAGCTCAATAAAGGAGAGTTTTTCTTCAACAAGAATACCACTTCACCAAAATCCATGAAAATAACAACCCAAAATTAACATTAATAAGGTTTTGCAATATCCATTATGGGTTAACTCATGGAAAAGAGAAAGAGGAGGAAAGTGGGCTTATTATCCAATAATGGGATCACAAGCTTAAGGAAAGAGAAGAGAGTAACTTATCTTAAAGGTAAATCATGCTCTATTCTTAAGTAAAAAGTTTCCTTATTTGTGGAAGAGAAAATGAGAGAGTGGAAGAGCTTTGGAAGAATATAAGGAAGTATAGCACTTGGGTTAATGAAAAAATAAATAGAGAAAAAAATGCGGGGTGGCTACCAAGTGTAGAGAGGGAAAAGAAAATAAAATAAGCTTTTCCTTACCAAACTCTAAGGCTCATCTTCAAAACCCTCTGAATTTTTTTACTTACTACTAACCTTCATAACCATTTCTTATGGTTCATAAGACTTTCAAAGTCAACAACTCATTTAACAATATAACATGAAATGTTAACAGTCATAACCTATACTTATTTGATAAAACATAAATTTGTAATCTATTAATTAAAGGTTTATTTGGATAAGTTTATCCAAAAACACTTTTAGATGAAGAAAATAATAAAAAATATTAAAATGAATTTCTCTATAAGTTAAAATTACTTTATCCACATGTTAGTTTATAATGTTCTTTCATATAACTTCTCTAAAACATGAGTTTTAACTTTATATATATGTTAGTTTTTGTTAATGGATAAATTCTTTTTATTTTTTTATTTTAATTTTCTTCTCTTTGAAATGTTTTTAAATAAGTTTATCCAAATAAACCTTAAGTAACAATCCATTTATATGATAAACCATAATCTTGTAGCTAATTTAACAACTCATAGTATTTATAAAACATAATACTGACTTACAACTCACAATACTTAAAAATCAATATCAATAATAAAAATATAAATAATTAAAATAGTAATCACAGTATTTTGGACTTTAGCTTTTCTATTTCTTATTTTTTTAAAGTTTTTATTGCTCCATATACAATTATTAAACAAATTAGTATTATTTTTTATTATATATTTATTGTATATTCAATTTGCGTCAAGTTTGATCTGATTGAAAATTTTAAACCTGTTACCTAACCTAATTTTAATCGTACTCATTAAAAATATTCAACACAATACAATGATCTAACCCAACCCAATGAAATAGGTTGCCTTACAGATTGGATGCAACCCACTTATATCTTTAATATATATTATGATTTTAATTTTTAATTAGCAAGAAAGTATCTTTTAAATATAATTTAATACAAAAATTTTACTAAAGAAATTTTGTTTTTTTGTTCATATACTGAAGCAAAATTTGAAAATGAAAAATATAAAAAAACACCATAAATAGGTTAATAAGTCAATATCAACAAAGCTTATGCTTTCAATTTGGCTCATTTAAATAAAATAAGTCAGGTTTATTTGAACCGTTTTCGTTTTTAACAATACAAACCAAAACTGAAGTATTTCACTCAATTATGTTACACTACAATGACTACAATTTGATTCTTATTTATATTACACTACATTGACTCAACTATAACGCATGACAAAAGTTAAGGTTGAGTTGTCTTTATTTTATTTATTATTTTCAAACTGATCATATAATAACCTTTGCAATATCTTTGAGCACAAACTCATTTTATAATGGATTATTCAAAGATGACTAAAATAAAAGCTTCCATGCACTATAATTAGAGAACAACAACACCAATTTATACATAAAAGTACATTCAATGCAAAGCATAATAATATATTTAAAGTTTATTAAGCGTATCAATTCGATAATTCAATGTAGTACTATATTTACATTAGAAAAGCCGACTACTTTGCAATTGGTGGAGTTAAAGGACACAATCTTCTTCTTCAAATCATAACCCACCAAGTAGTACATTTGTGCTACGTTTCCAAATATCGCTCTAGTTGCAATAGAGGCGAAAGCAAAGCACTTTACATTATCATAAATACTAACAAAAGTGTTTAAAGAACTCGACATAACGTCTGCATTAGTAAAATGTGCTGTAATAAGTGGTGCTTGAATTCCATTTGGTGGAGACTTGTAACAAAGGCTTAAATTTTGTTGTGGGCTATGAACACGTTCTAATTTGATTTATGCTGCCACTTCTGACTCCAATATGGGGTAAAATTTTTGTGGCAAAAGGGTCAATGTTGTTCCTGAGTCGATTACAATGTTACCCTTAGTATCATTTGAGGTTGAATTACCTATAAACTTTATTCTTTTGGGCCTCACACTCATTCCCTCCAATTTAAGGTAATTTTAGGTATCAACAAGATCATATATAATTAGAGTAGAGACTATTCCAGAACCATCCACACAGCATTTTCTCAAAAATTTAATTTACTTGTGTTACTGGATTCAAACAATGGTACCAAGCATTAGGAGAATTTGAAATCAATTGAAGGACCTATTTGGGTGATAAGTGAGACAGTTCCACCTCCTAACCCAACTATACTAGAGCTTTTTGGGTCAAATTTACCAACATCGAATTCATCACAGCCAATAATAATATTGGAAAATGCAACAGAGGAACCTGAAAAGAAATATAACGAAAAATTAATAGGAGTTAAATAAATGAAATTTATAAAAACATTTTTATAAAATTAATCTACCAGGGACAAAATTTAGTCAGAGAAGCTAATATATATATGTATGCTTTTATATATTGAAGACATTGATTGACAAACTAAAAGTTAAAAATCTATAAAAATGTGGCATTTAATATTTAAAAAAAAAAATACTAAAAACCATTAAATAAATGAAACCTTATAAAAATTATAAAAAATTTAACTCCAACTAAAGACATTAACTAACAAACGAAAAGTGAAAAAAAAATTATAAAAATGTGACATACAATATTTTCATGGAATTAAATTGTGATCATTAATAACTTTGATTTCTAATAAAAAGTTTAATCAATCTTTTAACGCTACCCTTAACATTTTCATAAAATAAATGAAAAGAAACAAGAAAACAAAATTATTAGGCATTAAATAAATGAAGGGTCTCCTGGTCATTTATTCTTCTTGTGTAAGTTCTCAGAAAAGGTTTGAAAACAATGTTGTAGGAGAAGGTAGATAACTTTAATCCTTCACTTTAAAAGTGGATAGTAGAACCAATGCTTTGTATAAAAAAATGTAGGTCCATATATAATGGAAGGAAATTTTATGATGTTAACTGTTGAAGATGAATATAAGAGCAATTGATTATATAGTCAAGACTATCAGCTAGAAATATCTTTGTCTCTGAGGCTTACAACTTAGATAGTTATGGGGCAGGGAACAGGTTTTTGTTACCTGATTGAACCATCTTGGGACTGGAAACACTGCTCTAGATTATTCCTACAAGTGTTTATCGCTGGAACTGACACATTTCATTACAAAGTTTGCAATCTTGTGGAATATTCTTATTTTGTGGAATGATACTTGGCATAGATGATACTTGCAACAGGAAGAATTTTGGGTTTCATTATAGAGACAGTTCAATCATGTGGTGGCAGGTAGAGTAGTCAGTTGCGTATGTGTGTGTGGAGAATATGTAGGTGTTAACCAGAAAACAAAACAACAAACTAGCAGGTTTCTTTTCTCTGTCGAAAATCCCATACTAATTAATGATGAAGTTAAATTAATATATATAAATTAAAAATAGCTTTTATTTTATACATTAATTTTGTAAAATTAAATTAGAATCATAATTCATATTTTTAAAATCATATCATAACCTATTCTTATAATTTATTATTAGTTTATATATAAATTAAAAAATATTTTTCAAAATATTGTATAAAAGAATTTGAATAAATTAATTTATACATAAACTAATTTTTATTTTAAAATAGTTTATTTTATTTTTTAAAATTTTTATAACTATTTATGAAAATTTTTATTTAAACATATCTTCAATGTTTTATTATAATTATACTTTATTACAAGGAGGTGCCTATTAAATATAGTTTAATATTCAAAATTTACTTAAGAATAAAATTCCAAAAAAATGTAAAAAACTTATATAGGTTCATGAATCTATATGAACAAAGCTATAAGCTTAGACTTTTAAATTGCCACATTAAAAATAAATTAGTTAATTTTCACCATTTTTTTTTTCACAATACAAACCTTAACTCAAGTATTTGACTCAATAAGACTAAATTGACTACATTTTACTTTACCAACCATAATGCATCGCAAGTCTTAACTCTGGGTTGTCCTTTTTTTTTTTTTATATTAATCATATAATAATAACCTTTGTAATTTCTAGGAGCACCAACTCATTTTATAACGGATTTTTTTAAAGATGACTAAAATAAAAATTACTCGCACATTAATTAGGGAATTGTGACACTAATTTATAAACGTACATTCAATGCAAAGCATAAAAATATTTATAGTTATTCCTCTTCATTGGATATCTAAATGTTTGCTTAGTTATTAACAAATATCTTAGACTGCATTTTATGATCGTTAGAATGAATAATATTGTGTTTGGATAGAAAATTTTAAAATGATAATTTATTTTTATATTAAATTTAAAACATTTTATGATAAAATATGTTGTTTGGATAAAATTTTTTTTAAAAAATTTATTTATATATAAAATTATTATAATTATTTTAAATTATAAAATTTTAAATTTTATCATAAAAATAAAAATTTTGAATTATTCATACTTATTTTTTACTTTTTCTTTATTTTTTCTCTACTATTTTTGTCCCCTTTACTTACTCTACCTTTTCTTTCTTTTTCTCTCTCTTTATCCTCTTTTTCTTTTTTACTTCTCTTCTCTCTTTTTTTCTTCTCTTTTATGTCTCACTATCAATATTGACATATTATCAATATTTATATTTTTAATTATTAAATTATTAAATATTACATAATATTAAAATTATTTTAAATTATTAAATATTTAAAAATTAGTTAATACCTATTTCAATAAAATTTAACATTAAAATTTAATTTCTAAATATATATTTAAAAATAAAAATTGACATAATAAAAATTAAATTATTCTGTCTAAATTTAAAATTTAAAATTTGAATCAATCTATTTAAATAAAACGTTCAAAAAAATAAAAAATATTAAATTAAAATAATTCAAATTTCAAATATTTTAAACTTTCTAAAATTTTAAAAAAAATTATCCAAACATAATCTAAGACTAATTTGAACAGGGCATAAAGCTAAAAATAGTAAAAGGCTTAAAAAATTATTAAATAATCTTAGATTATTATATATTTATGATTTCAATTAATCTTAATATGATCGATATATATTTAAATTTTTTAATTTAAAAAATTATTAATAATATTTAATTATATATTATATAAAAATGGATAAAAATTATGAATTAAATGAAATACACATTCCCTTGATAACTTTCGTGAGACTCCTATAAAGTGGGAGACATGAAGGCAATAAGTGACACTAATTAACATCACCAGTGCCATATATACGCCCCCACATCTCTCATCTCTTGTTCCGAATTTGAGGAAGTCTAAATCTCGTTTGAGGTTTCTTGAGACTCGAAAAATGTTGCCTTACTGTTACATAAAACTAATTAAACAATGCAAATAACAGTAAATTAATTATATATGACTTAAAGTCCATTTACCATAGTTTTCCAAGAGCACTCATCCATAAACTCCATATCTCTTCCTCACTCCTATGAGTAGTCCAAAAGGTTTTGAACCAGTTTTCCAATGCATTCCTAAGGATCTCTCCCCAAGACAGGTACAATTCCTAAAACTAAGACTAGATATTGTTAAAAAGAATATTATAAAATTAATAAAATTTAATACTTTTTAATATATATATATAAATAATTTT
>JAMLFT010010369.1:0-11889 GCA_026544285.1 Pachyrhizus erosus
TCTAACAAGATCAATATCTTTAAGTATAAGCTGAAATAAAAAAATATTATAAATAGTACATGATTAAAATAAATATTATAATGTAAAATATCTAAAATTAATAATAAAAATAAAATAAAATAAAATAAACATAATAAAATAAATTTATTATTATTATTGTCAATATCTTATATAATAAAAAGATAAAAAAATCCTACTTATTAAAAAAATAAAAAAAATCTGATCTCATGAGTGAAAGAAGAGAAAAATATATATATAATAAAATTTGACCTTATATATAAAAGATAAAAAAAAATCTAATAAATATTTAAGGACAAAAAGATAATAAATATAAAAAACTACAAATTAGAAATTAACATTTTAAAATTACTATTTGAAGTAGTACTAGAAGTTATTAAAAAAAATATTTACTAAACAGTCAAACTAACTTTTTACCTAGTAAAAAAGTCTAAAAAATCACTAAAATATCTTGTCAAATATAACCTAAATCAATCAATTAAATCATTAAATCTTATATAAATTTTGATTTTATATAATATGATTATCAATATATTAAATTTTATGGAATGGTTTTTATTATTATGATAATCAATTAGCAAATGATAAAAATAATGAATAACTTTATTTAATTAATTAATTGTGATATACTCATAATGTTAAAATTATACAATTAATTACAAGATTAAATATTAAAAGTATTCCCATGTTAGTGATGTTATAATACATATAGCATCAAAATAAAAATTAATCAAGTTTATGTTTCTTTTTTATATTTTTTAAGACCTCTTTTTTATAATGCATATATATCAAAGCTGGCTCATTTCTAAATTAAAGTTAATTTTTATAAAAGTATATCAATTATATATGTTTGGGTTTTAATTATGGCAATTTAGATTTTTTTTAGTCTATAAAACTATATAAGAATTAAAATATTTCAAATATAGATAATTAATATAGTTTTGGCTGTCTATAAACAATCAAATTTTGTATGTTTTAAAAAAATTATGTATTGCTTTGGACATTCATAAGTTTGTAATTATATCTTAAATATATTTTAATAAGTATATATTATAGATTTATAATGTACTTTTAATTTCTTATTTTTGTATTCATCATAATTTTTTTTAATTGCAATATAGAAATTTAAATACTCATAGATCTCTTTTGTTATGCAATTAATGGCTGTAATGTTTTGTTTTCATGGAGGAAAAAAAAAACTAACAATTACAAGACGTAATATAAAATATTTTTATTGTATTTATATACATATTTAAGTTACATATAAATACAAATATTTTTATAAAGATAATAGTTTTTAAGACAGATATTTATATAAATTAAAATGATATGAAACATGTATATGTACAAACTTATTTGAATATATATTAATATTCATACCATTTTATTTTATTTTTTTACATATTTATATACCTATCTACTAACATATATTTTTATAAAAATTAAAAATAATTAAAAATGTAATATTATAAAAAATTATAGATTATAAACTTAACAACATGCAGGACACAGGTTACTACGCTAGTAGTAATATATTGTTGACTCAAATTTGTTCTGTACTTTTATGGATTGAACTAATTTTCGAATGTGTTAATTTGTAAGTTTGAATTAATTCTATCAATTATTAAGTTTTTTATGTCTATGTTAGTCGGTTTCTTTACTTTAATATAAATAGGTGTCTTTTGGTAAGCATTTAGTTGAAGAAGAGAAACTATGAGGTGTTCATGGAGTAGAGTCTGGGTACTTAAAAAAAAATATCGTGTTTTAGGGTCAAAATACTGAAGAGCTGTCGAATTTTCATTTGATCAAGCATATTACAAATTTTTGGCTTCGAATTTTGAAAATAACACTTTGGAAGAACTACTGGGCTTAATTGCGACATATATAATACTCGGAATTTTCAAATCCTTAATGCTTACAGGCCACAAACCTCTCAAAAAAGGTTACAGTAATCTAAATATATCACCAAGATTTTCCACAAAGGCAACAGCCTGCAGATGTTATTTGAATAGAATATGAAAATCAATAAGGATAACTCTACCTATAGTCTCGAAACAAGCCCTAAATTCTGATAATGGAGGAAAATTGTATTAGATCCTTGATAACCAACGAAAACTAGTCAAAACCTCAAACAAGGATGTCACTCACGAGTCAAGACATTATGACATAACTAAACTGTATAAGACAAGTATAATGACATAACTACTAGGGTGAGAACTCTTGGAAATGAAACTAAGTTCTTACAAGGATAGGTCTACACCATCAACAAGGTTAACATGTCATACGTGGAATACAAACTGGTGGTTAGAATAGAGAAAGACATCTGGGATTCTCTGTGACTGTAAAGTATTTACTAAACTCAAAGAATAGTTTTATGGTATGATTATATAACTAGTTATATTTTATAATAGTGACTTTTGGACTTTAGAAAAACCACACAAGAAAAAAGTGGTAGGAGTAAAAATGAAAATATTAAGATGGCTGTGTAACCATATAAGCAAGGATAAAATACAGGATACATATGAGAAGATATTCGGGTGACACCTATCAAGGAGAAGATGAGAGAAAATAATTAAGATAGTTTGAACTTTGAGCATGTGCAAAGAAAGTCAGTGCACACACCAAGGAAAAGAATATATTGCATGATTTTTAACCTTAAAAAAAGAGTAGAGAGACCAAGCAGGACATTAGAAGAAATTACTAAAAAGAATCTCATGAAAAATAATATGCCTAAGAATTTGATTTTTGATCAAGTCCAATGACATCATGTAATCTATGTCATCAAGCCTACCTAGTGAGATAGAACTACTGTTGTTTAGCAAAATCAATAAGGATGACAGCATTAGCTTTATATTTTTCTTCTTCATCACTCTTATCCAACTTTGTATATACTGGATTCCTGGCAAGATTGAATACAAAACAAACTTACAGAAAATTTGTGTATTTCTCCCTTCTTTGTTGAACAAAGTTTTAGTTCATAAAAAAATAAGCAAAGGAAGATACAATGTTTTGCATGTTAGCACAAACAGAAGTAAATAAAATAAAAAAATAAAAGAATAGCAGCCCTGAAAGGAGGTTTTAAACACTGTAATAGCAGTGTTGCAAACAACTGGGAGAAAAATACAGGGAAAAAGAGTGCTGGTAAAATAGATATGATATAAATAATATACTTACTCTTCATATTTGATGTTATGGGGAGATTGGATGCTGTTTGAAGTCCACACCCGGTAAGAAGAATTTCAGCAATATCATCCTTTACATAAACAAATCAGCTAGCATTTTCCTTAACACATTTGCATGCTGTACACCTACCAGCAGTAGATGGTATGTTATCTTGAGACTCTTGACACTAAAACAGCATGTACTGAGTTCTAATAAGCTACCACCTGTGGTCCAGTATCAGATTACCATTTATTGAGCTGGCAAAGACCATAAGAACAACCATGGCATGATATCTCTCTTCATTTGTTTTTCATCTGGTAGCAGATGCTTAGATTTTAATAGCTGCATATATAGCTGTAGACCAACAAATTTTCTTTGACATCGAATCAATTTCAGTAGAGAATTATTTCTGAATTGCAAATATGCAGCGGAGTTAAATGAAATATGGCCTCCTTTTTTATAGAAAGTGAGAAGTAGTTGGGATAAAGGATGCGTAACACTAGGCCATTTAAACAAGCCAAAAGGGAACGCCATTTCCCTATAATCCAATTGAGATAGCCATTTCCTTAAATATATAATAGATGCACAGGTGACAAGGTAACAAGACTTTACACATTATCAAAGTTAATTCTCTCATGCACGATGTAGGTAATTATAATCATCAAAAGAATAATATAGTACCCTTCCTATTCCAACTTACTTCAACCAGAGACGCCATGTTTTGACACGTCTGAGTGATAGACAAGTTCATCAAAAGAAACCTGAAAGATGTAAAAAATTATGATAAACTTAATTTTGCTGTTGAATCTGCTGTTCCTCTTATACAAAAACAATAAATAAGGGAAGGAAAATAAAAAACTAAACGAGAAACTACAAAGGAAAGATAAATCAAATAAGCATTAAAATTTGAAATGAATTTCAAAAGGATTTCAAACTTTCTAGAATTTCAATGGGAAGAGGCAAATGTAAGGTTACCTGATGAATTACAGAATCTGTGCCATTCATAACCCCAGATGTTGATCACATTGACATAGTAATCAAATGCAGAATTCAGTATCAAGATGCCAAAAATCTTATATCATCTCCATCAACTATTTTTTTACCCCAGATACTTCGACAAGAAAATCCAACTAGTTAATGATCCAGATGTAACCAGCCTTAGAATGCATCGAGCATGTCATAAATTTTTTTACTTAGTGACTCTGATCACTAAAGGGTTTTCCTTGTATATTCTTGCAGACAAATCAGAAACAAGAGCATACTTATTGCTTTCATAGCATGCAGTCATAAATGCCGCCAATATTACACGATTGACATGAGGGTCCATGTCTAGTAACTTATGAAAGAACAGTGCTGCCATACCTACTTTCCTCTCGCTACATAGCTTCCTGACCAGGGTGTTAACTGTCTGGATCCAGAGTTTCTTTTCCAACCTTTCAAGAACAACCATAGCAGAGCAACCATCATCTATCTTGCAATATTCATAAGCCAAAGTTACTCGAGTAACTTCACATGGAGTAAGTCCCTTTTTTATCATGGCATCATACAACCTGCGAGCCTCATCCAACTTTGACTGTTTGCACAGCCCACTTATAAGAGCACCATAAGTAATAGAATCCGGAGCACATCCATGGCCACTCATCTTATGAAAAAACTTCAAAGCCAATCTCAAATTGCCTTCTCTGCAATAACCACATATCATCGATGTATAAGTTTTGTTTGTAGGAACAAGTCCCAATCTCACCGCTTCCTCAAAAAACATCTCACTTTCTTTCATTCTTTTTTCCCTACAGAATACTGCAATCAACGTGGTGTATGAATGAATGTCAGGTTGAATACCACTCTTGACCATCTTATTGAACAACACCAATGCTTGCTTAATCTTCACCTGCTTGCAATGTTCAGATATGAGAATAGTATAAGTAACTTTATCAGCTTCCAATCCATTACGAAATCCAATTTTAAGCACCTTGTAAGCCTCTAGCACCCTTCCCTTTTTACAAAGGCCATCGACAACAGCGTTATAGGTACAAACATTGGGACCGAAACCTTCCTCATTCATCACATTCATCAACTCATATGCCCTTTCAAAATTCCCCGCTTTGCAGTGCCCATCAACAAGAGTTGTGTACGTGTTTGTGTTTGGGACCAACCCCTGCTCCTTCATCCGGCTCAGCAGCATCTCAGCCCGATTCACTTTCCCATCCCTGCAATACCCACTAATCATGGCAGTATAAGTAAGCACACCCGGCTTATGATTCTCACTTCGAACAAGCTTAAGAAACAGCCTAAACGCCCTCTCAGTCCACCCTTTCTTGCACAGACCATCAATCAAAGCCGTATGCGTGTACACATTCGGCTTCCAACCTTTCCCAACCATCTCCTCCAACATCTCAAATGCTTGTTTCACCCTACCCCCCTTGCACAACCCCTCAATCATACACGTGAAGTTAATCAAATTAGGCCTCAACCCCATCTCACAAAACCTACGAAAATACCACAATGCCCTTGTCACAAAACCCTTCTCACAGAACTCCCTCTCTACCAAAGTAAACGTCGCATTATCAACCAAAAACCCTCTCTCCATTATTGCACTCAGCCATCTATCCGCCTCCAACACATTACCCATTTTACAATAACCAAGAACCATGACCCTATAACTAACACAATTCGGTTGCACCCCTCTGACACACATTTCATCAAACAGGTTCTCTGCATACTCAAGCAACCCCAATTCAGTCAGAATCTTAATGACCGAGTTCAGCGTTTTAGTACTGGGGACCAAGCCCTGGTTGTGCATTTCGATGACCATTTCCACGGCCTCTTTGACCCTCCCTATTTCGGCGAAACTCTTGACCATGCATTGCAACACGTCATGGGCCTTCTCGAAATTTTTGTTTAAAATGAGAGAAGTTGCGCACGTGATGTAGAGGCGCGTGAAGTGACGGAACTTGGAGGAGGCAATGGCCCAGTTGAAGAAACTCAATGCCACCATCGAACCGGCTTGGGATGCGAGGGAAGCGACGATGGTGACGGCTTGGTCGTGGGTTAGGGAATTAGGGTCGAGGTCGAGGTGGAGTGTTGGAGAGGGAAATCTCGTGTGGGTGTGATGGTAAGAATCGTATACCAGTGAGCACACTCTTGTTACCGTGGACTGCACACATGATGTTGATGATGATGATGATGATGATGATGATGATGATGATGATGATGATGATGAGGTGTATCTGCGAAGGAAGAAGACTGAGATGAGTTTATGCGGAGAGGCATGAGTTCTGAGAATGACAGAGGACAACATGAAAAGAGTGTTACTGCAAAGCGACTCTGCAAGCCCAAGTGTGGCGATGAACACCTCAACTCGCTCAGAACTCAGCATTAGTTTTTCAATTGTGTCTCGTCTAATTTTTTTAATTTTGTAAAACGAGTTCTTTGTAACGAGGAAGGTTAGAGAGACAATAGGTGAAATTAAATTATTTATTTCACCAATAAGCACTAAATTAATTTCAGAATAATTTTCTAAATTAATTAAATGGATATATTAAATTTGAGCAAGAGTTGCAAAACCAAGAAAGTATTAATAATCAAGTTGAGCAAATTTGAAAATTCTCTTCACAATTGCCATGAATAGCGTGTTTCGACATGCGTTAGTAAACTGTATTTAGTGCGATTTCTCAAATTTAATTTATTGTTATCCAATGTCCCGATAACATTAATTAAAAAAATTAAATAAAGTTTTTATTAAAATTCCTCTTTAAATGTATTAAAATTTATAATAAAAAATATTTATGAGACTTTTTAATAAAATTTTGCCTTTAATTCTTTCACCAATGTCTTAAAATGTTAGTAAGCATTTTTCTTAAAATTATTAGTTGTAAATTTCATATCTTTTACCAATTTAACATGATTTTTTTATGTTTTCATTGTTTAAATATATAAGGAATGTTGGTCTTATTAGGTGTGAAGTAAATAAAGACTACATAAGAATGTTGATATTGAGTTATCTTGTGATGTTATTATTGTAATTAATGATGTAACCAATTTTATGAATGGATCAAAGATAATGATAAATAAAATTATTATGATTGATGAAGAATGACCTAGTTGTTAGAAAAATTCAAAGAGAAAATTAAAAATAATATTGTTTAATTTAATTATAAAAGTTAACTCATATACAAGAAAATAAATATATAAAATAAGAAAACTAAAATTTTAGGATGAATCATTTAATAAGTAATTCATGAGTGAATCACTGTCATTTATCAGTAGACATAATCATATTATGATAAATGATTGTGATTATTTACTTGCAACACATTGGGAAAATATAGTCAAACTGATTGAAAATTTGAATTTCATCCTTGTGAATGCTTTAGTTGAAATTCATTATGAATGAAAGAGATAAGGTTTGATGTTAAAGTGCTCACCCTCACCTTCTTGCATCTCCTATCACCTTTCCACTTCTCACACCCTCCCTCTTTGTTGTTGTTGAGGTTGATCCTTTCAATGACAACTATGGTGACATGTTGCTAATGAAGTTACAATTAAAGACATTGATAGACAACTTACTAGATAATTGGACAATGTTGATTACAAGGAGGGTGTAGATGAATTTGATGATAAAAGGACATCAAATTCTAGTGATGGAGGAACATTGTTGTTTAGTAATTAGTAATTAGACCTTAAGCTTTAGCCTATTGTAGCTTCTAAGAGGTTCAAGGTCGTGGCAATTTTCTTGAGTGGAAGAGTTGTTGGTTGAATTGATCAAAGCCATCAAAAATGGAGTTTATTGAAGTTTGTGATGAAGGCAATGCAAGGGAGAGGATAAGAGAATGTGGTGTGGGATGATTGCATTGAGCGATGACGAGAGAAATGTGATGGCACAAGGTACCATGGATTTGAAAATTGGAGGAAGAGAAAGGAGATTGCATTATCATACACCAATGTCCTTTTATCACTAAAATTTGACTTGTTTATCCTTTCTTTATCATCTTAAGTATCAATAACTTCATCTCGCCCCTAAAAGAATTGTTTATGTCAAATATAAATTATTTAATTCATTTAAGGGCATTGTATTAATTTTTTCACCTTTTATACATGATTAAATATTAGGTTACAAAATTTGGGTGGGGCTTCGAGTTGTGACATGTGATTTGCATAGTTAAGTTTGATATGAAAGTTCATTGTTTTTGCAAGCAATGGGTGGATATGTGTTTGGTGGATATAACATAATCTACAGAAAATTTTTAATATATTATTGAATGAGATTTTTGTAACATCCTATTTAAAATAAATAGATTATATTAATAATTCTGAAATAAAAATTCTAATTTATTTTGAGAAATTAAATTGATCTAAAATTAAAAATTAAAAATAATTATTATTTGAAATAAATTGCTATGATTAATGAAGTAAAAATAAATATTATAAATTTTAATTAAGGTAGAGGATAATATAAATTGAGAAAATTTTAAATAGAATAGTTTTCAGAAAAATTAATAAAATATGAAAGAAAATTTTAATAATCATGAAAAAATAAATATAGAATTTATAAAAAATATATTACAATAGAAGAAAGAAGCATAATTAAGTAGAGAAAAGTTTAATGTGATAATATGAATTTTAGAAATATAAAATCAAATTCAATATATAAATATATTAAAATAAAATAAAAATAATTAGATTTATAAAAATATATAAACATGTTGGTAATTAAAAATATATAGAAGGAGAAAAATATAAATGGATTTATAGAATTTTTTAGAAAAAAATTAAAAAACTAAAATATTAATTTTAAAAATATAAAAAGGAAATAAAAGAAATTGGAAAAAGAAAAGAAAAATTGAAAACAAAACGCTGGTTGAGTTCAAACCCAAGACTCCCAGGTTGGTAGCAAAAATGCACTACCACCTAGGCTAGGTGTCCTAGACGAAAATAAGGGCCTAGATAAATACAAAAGCTATGGAAAGGGAATAAAATGAGAAAATAAAGAGTGGAAGGAGAGAAATGTGGGGACGGATTCGAATGTTGGCCAAAAGGGAAGAAGAGTTAGAGGATAGAGGATTGTCATTAGACCGCTAGGCCTATCGCTACAAACTTAAGGAAATAAAATATACCTAAGCTTACCTCGAAAATCCTTGACCGTCATTGAAGCTGCTGAGTAAGCTTCTCCCCCTTTGCCAGCTAGGGTCAAGCAATGCCTACACCTACATCTGCTCTAGCCAACTTCGTCCATGTTTAGTGAATAAAATAAGTCTAAAACGAAACACATAAGCAGTATAAATTGGGAATGAGCTCAAACTCTAAAACGCAAAAACAAGGAAGAAAATTTGCAAAATTCTCCATAGATTCAAGCCTCATTTTTTTGTTCTCCTTCATAGAAATTTTCGCCTCAATCCCAGCTACATTCCAGTCCATGCAATTTCAAGAAAGAAGAAAGGAATCAGAAATTGGCGACATCGTCGAAGCTTCGTCGGAAAGTCAAAATTAAGGTAGGAGGAGTATTTTATTCTTCAATTTTGTTTTGCAAATTCATTTCTAATCATTCTCATTACATGTTAACACTCTAAATTAGTTAAAACAACAATGAATTAAGCGAGTTCAAATTTTAAATTTTCCTCTAGCCGCCATTGTTGGTTTCTATGCCTAAAACTGCTAAAACCCATTCTACCTTTTTCTTCTCTCTAGTTATCAAGCATTTTTTTTATACTAATTTTAATTTTTAACAATGTAGTCTTGTAATAACTCTCTTCCATTCTCACTTTAAATGACCATCCCAAGTCTACTCCTCTTTTGTCTAGGTAATTTTCCAATTCATCGTCTACCTTAGGGTTATTTATATAATTCTATTGTCGATTTGAGACAGTACAATATCATACAAATTTTCTCTACTATCAATAGAGAAGATAAATTATCATTGTATAACATAGGAATATTCAAAGTCAAAGCTAAACAAAATTTCAAACAATATGTCAATAATTATATTCAGAAAAAAAAAAAAAAAAGAGAAAAGGGCAAAACTGTCTTTTTCAAAATATTTTCATCTTTATTTTCTTTCTTTCATTCTTTTCTTCCATGACCACACATCTATATTTTTTACCCTCCTAATTCAGTTTATTAAAAGTTTATCTTAAATTAAATTAATAATTTTTTTTCTATTCACACCCCTATTTACTATTTACACCCTCCTTGTCTTTCTTTTTGCACCCAACCTTTTACTAATACCCCCTCCTGTCTTCTTCTTTTGACTCTTTCTTCTTCCTTTGCCTCTCTACTCACTCTCGTTGTCTCTCCCTCATTTTCTTTCTCACTAATTCCTATCTCTCATTTATATCTATGCTTAATTCAAATAGCAATGTCAAACTGATTTCAACTAAAACTTACAACCTAAATGAAGAATCATTTAAACGCAAGAAGGTTCTTTGCAAGGAACACAAAGTTCTCCAATTTGATACAATTCTTAAAATTTCAACTTTTGTTCCTTCTATACTAATTTGAAAACATCATTTCTGACTTTAGAAACTTTCCTAATTGAGTTTTGGCTAACTAGGTTCAAATTCAAAATCAAAAATTGGCTTCAAATAAACATGGGAGTTTCAAATTCAAATTCTACTTTCCATGCCAAATTCTAGTGGAATTATGATCCTAAAACGAAATTAACGACATACACAAGCTTCAAGTAACAAAAAATTAAAAAAAAGAGGCTCCTCCTACCTATTTCAAACTTTTTCGGCAAAGCAAAACGAACTTTCCAGCGAAGGGTTGATTTCGAGCTTTACTACTCTGTTCTGGTTAATTCTTGGACGAAATTGTTGCTAGATGAATTTTGAACGAGTCTTAAGATGAAACGAGACGAATGAGGTTTGATTCGTGGAAGAACTTCGAGTTGAGTTCCTTCGGTTGATGTGTTCTTCTCAACCCATAGCAACTTCGTATTTATAGGTGTTTTAGCTTGAATTCTTGTTCATTTAATTCCTAAGGTATGGGCAAACGTAGTTGGAGAGGCGGTAGGATCGTAGAGTGGCAGGACGACACGTTACAGAAGGTAGCTCGAGGTTGAAGGAGATGATTGAGTTGCTTCAATGGTGGTCAGTCTATTGGAGGTAAGCTTAAGTAAATTAAATTTTCATAAGTTTTCAATGATGGGCCTAACGATCAAATATGCTTTCATTTACTACTTTCTGGCTCAACATCATGCGCTTCGAATCCATCCACCCCCCCCCCCCACCCTCTCTCCTTTTTTTCTCTTCCTTTGTTTTCGTTTTCTTTGTTTATTTATAATTTATAATACATATATAAGTGGAGGCGCTTATATTGCACCTAGGGTGGCTAGCCTAAATGGTATGTGCACCTCCCCTCTTCTCGCTGGTCTTGGGTTTGAACCCAGACCAGCCTCCTTCCTTTTTTTCTCAATTTTCTTTTTTTGTTTATAATTTTAAAAATTATTTTTTTTTATTTTTTATTTTTTCTAAAAATCCTATAAATTAGTGTATATTTTTCTTCTCTTGTTCATATATTTTATTCCTCAAAATATTTTATAAATCTATTTATTTTTATTATTTAGGTATTTATTTATTTATATATATTTAATTAATAAAATTGTTTTTTATTTTCTTATTGCTATCCTTTTTCTTCCTTTATTTCTATTTCATTTAAAATTTTCTAATTCTATTTTTTTATCCCAAAATTAAAATATTTTTATTTATTTATATT
>JAMLFT010010370.1:0-11888 GCA_026544285.1 Pachyrhizus erosus
TTTTTAATATTCTACCTTTTTTATTATTTTAATTTACATTTCATAAATTATTCTCATAATAAAAAATATTTCTCAATTATTTTATTTATATATTTAATATTTGATCATTTATTCCTTTCGATCTACCATATTGCCAATAATAACAGAGGAACAGGTGAAATAGTCCCATTACAAATAATATAACACAATTGTTATGGCAAAAAAACACAATTATTGCATAATTTTATGTGAAAGGGTTACATTGCATATATTTTGATAATTAAAAATTCGCATTAAACATTTCAACAGTAGAAGGACCAAGCTGAATAAACTAAATATATAGAAAGACTACAAGAGTAATTTGGCCATTAAATAAATAAAAAAATATCCTATTACACTAGGTGTGATAAATAAATCCAAACTCATGAATATCTATCCAACCTTGAGCAAACTTTGACAGAAAAAATTCTTTATGATCAGTATCATGTTCAAGTTTTTCCTAATTGATTAAAGCAGAATTGAAATGAAGTTTGGGGATGTAACTCCTCGTCTGTACTCACTTCACTTCTCTTTTTTTCAATTTTTTTAACAACACACTCATACATATTATAGTTAAGATTTTATTTTCATACTTTCGTGGTTTATAATTATTAAAAATATCAAGTAGTTATTTTAATAGTTAAATAATTTAAATTATAATAATCAAATAAAAAATTTAAAATTATACAATTAATTAAAAATATAATTTAATTCTTAATTTTTTTATTTTTACGTTCTTTATTATTTATTAATTTTTATATATATTTTGAATTAAAATATAATTAAGAATTTAATATTAATTTATTTAAAAATATATATAAAAAAATAAATTTGTAAATAAAGATGTGACTGATTCTTTGTGAATTTTCTTGAACATGATAAAATATAGTAGGAATAGGGTTGAGTTTAAAAAAATTAATTTGCCCTTTTTTAACAGATACTTGCTCTGGCTTTGTGGGAATAGGTACAAAGAGAATCAAACCTGCGTTCTGAACCACTTTGTTGTCATGCTTAACTATAGTAGCCTAATAATAGAGGGTTTGACTATTTTGTACAAGATTCTACATTCAAATTTAGTTAACGTAATAATATGTATATATATAAAAGATCAACGTATGTATTTAAATATTATTTTAAAATTATTAAAAATTAATATTTCTTAATTATTATTTGTTGATAAATTTAAAACATTACTGAAAAAGTTACAAAAATTAAAATTAAAAATATGAAAAGTGAATAAATGTAAACATGAAATAAATGAGAAGTCAATAAAATTAAATAATAGATTGAAAGAATTTTTAAAATAATTAATAATTTTTATGTGACAACTTTAATAGATAAATTAATATACTTCTTCTGTATTATTTTATACAACGTTTTAGAAAAAAAAATATTTTCAATTATATGTGGTTTTACAAAATTAATATCAATATAATATTAAATATTTTTTTATAAAATATTTTTAATGAAAGTAGTGATACTCAATAGTTAATAAAAAATATAATTAATTAAAAAAGAAACAATATATTAAAAGGTTATATTATATTTTTAAAAAAAATTGTTATATTAATTATATAAAAATACAATTTAATATTAGAGAATGTATTTTTTATATATGTTTGAATAAAAATATTTTTATTTTTTATTTTTTTAGTCAACGTCCACTGATTAGTTTTTGCGTTATTTTTTAATTAGTATTGATGAAATGTACAAAGGTATGCATATGTAAAGTATGTATGTATATGCTTAGTGTGCCGGCAACATTTTTGTCTCTTGTCTTTCATGGTGAAGCTATTTTCTTAAAAGTGTTTTTAATAATTAGAGTAAATAATAGAATAAAGGCGTGACAGAAAAAGAAAATGATGTAATAAAGCTTAGAGATAAGAAATGTGAAGATGTATATATGCAAATCTTTCAGCTAAGCTTGACAAAAGCATTTACCATGTCAACGACAGACAGACAGACAGACAAGTAAGAGATAACTTAATTTTATATTTGGCTCATAAAATTACTTTATCAACCTTTTACAATGTCTTTTCATCCTTTGTAGAGACCCCATCACTGTCTGAGAGTCGTATGCAGAATAACTTACAATTTTTATTTTGTCTTGTAAAGCCAATTCTTTTATTATTTTTTTTTAGAAAATGGCTGATAATTCTATTGACTCTGCCTGCAACATAAAATAAATAAATAAATAATAAATATTTTTTTTTCTGTGAATAAACAAATTTTTTTTATTTATCATTTGATTAAAATAACGGTTGTAAAGCCTTATACATATTTTCTCATAGCATATGAAAATCATTATAAAATTGGATGCACTCGAAAACGCAGTCTATGAAGCTCGTTGTACTTTATTATTTATTTATTTATTTTTGGTGTGATCGTTGTGGCTATATACTATACTTTTTCGAGTGTCTAAAAGGGCCGAATTATTTCTTTTCTTGTTTTTAATTATAATTTTTTTATCACAAAAAAATTATGTAAGTGATTTTCACATAATCCTATATTTTAGTTAGATCGGATTTAATTAATAAGAGTAATTTGAGATTTTTTTATTGAATTTAATTATAATTCACCGATATTATAAATATTTTTATATTATTATTTAATGATAAATTATTATGTATGATAATAAGATTATTAATTTTTGTAATAATTATTTTAAAAATTATATAAAAAATAATTTTTAATTGGTTGACAATTTAAATATTTTGACACCAATAATATATGAAAATAATCTCTTTTTTATTTTTAAACAAATTGTCGACTTTAAAAATTAAAAACACAAAATACTCGATTACTAAAAGAGTTATTGTTACGTAAACCATAATACAGTGTCAAATTTTTTATATTGGTAATTAATTAATAATCATTTTAAATATGATTTTTAAAGTAATTTTTAATAAATTTTAATAAATAATAAGGTGATATCTTAAAAAGAGTGTATTAAAAAGTACACTGTTAATATATTTTGAAAAAAAAAATTATGTAGGTTAATAAAAAAAATGAATACATGTTCATCCCTCACAAGCTCTTATGGGTGGACATTACATAACCAATCATGTTACTTACATTTTATCAGAGATGTAATATAAAATTATTTACGTATTTTTTATCTAATAATTGAAATTATTGGGATCGTTAATACAAGACATATCAAAGTCTTTATGAAGTGATTCAGAATTTGATTCTTAATCAATGTCCACACTTCATGCCATTCATTTATGTATATTCAGTTTTTCACTAAATTGTCACAAAAAAAAAAAGTTTTTCATAAATGATTCAAATTAAAATTTGAAATTCTTGGCTCGTGATATATACATCACCTGATATCTATGTTGTCTTTTATGATTAAATTATAATAATTATAATTGGTTTCACTATATTATTTTTATACACGGTCATGCTTTATGCCTTTCCACGTAAACATGAAATGATATATTCAGTGTATATAAGACCAATTATTATTCTAATGTAACATTGTACCTTCATAGCTCACGTTTTCACACAACATGTGTTTTTGGATGAGGCTTGTAATTTCCTTGGGGCTACTAAGCCTCGAGAGAACGAGAACCGTATTATATAAATCACATAAATTGCCTAATGCAACAAATAATGGTCAAATATAGCAGCTATAACGAACATTACATAAGGCTCCAGTTCATGGCGTGCTTGCGGACACAAAAACAGAGGATGCGCTTTAAAATTACCTAAAAACAAATTATGTATCAACAGATAACTTTTCTTGTATAATCCTCGTATATATATATAAACTAATGGTTAAATAAATCTGATTAATTATTTTTCAATTTACGTTACACCTAACCCAAATCTTCTTAATTACTTATTACGTCTGTGCCGAGGGTTATGTAAAAAAAGATTCCTTGCATCAAACGTGAATCTTTGTCTTCGCCTTACTTTGTGGTGTGGGTAGGGTAGGTACCCCACGTTAAGAAAGTCTGATGTGAACCACGTAACTAAAACATCTTCCTTGTTTGCTCTTCTACACAGTTGCCGTGATATTGAAAATCAGTGATGAATATCACAGGGATATATACCCCTAGTAAAGACCACCATTAATATTAAACAATGTGCCTTGCTATACTTTTTATTTGGACATCCTAACTGTCTGTTTTGGTATATATTTATAACTAATTACATAATGATTTGGGGGGGCATGATATCAAGTATATGCAAATAGATGACAATTGACAAGCACGTGTCACTGAAATTAAGTCAAAGAGCTAACTGAGTTTTCAATTTTGATTTTGTGCCAACCAAACACCAAATACTTTCCTTTTGAGAATAATGAGACTATATGAGTAACGAAGACTGTAGTTAATTACAACTTCCAACTAGTGAGTTTGTGTAGTACCTGACTTTATGATATGTCTTAATCTTTAGAGGCACATCTCATTATGAAGTTTAAATTTTTCTTTTTCTAAAAATACAATTTCTTAACACTGCTCTCAAACCCATGGTATTGTAGAGTTTTCTTACTTTTCTTAAATATTTTTCACAGTTAACTATCAGTTTCAAAGCAGCATCCCACTTACCTATAAGTACTCACTAGCATCTAAACCTTGTGTTATAAATCGACCTATAGACGTAATCAAGCTAAAGTGGCTCAAATTAAACAAAAAAAAATGAAACAGACTAACTTTATTTAGTTCTAAAGTGGCTCCAAACGAAAAAATGAAATATGTTAGTTGCATATATAGCAGCGAATGAAGGCTTTATGAAAATCAATCATGCAACAAGCGATGGCTAGTCCGATAAGATTCACCTGTTCATGAAACTACAAAATGGATTAGTGTTTGAAACTCATTTTAAGTTACACCCCTGTACACCATGTAAATAAGTATAATTGAAGAGTTACGCTGACAAATATGATGAAAATTGAAGAAAGTGATAAAAGATATATTTGAATAAATTTATTTAAAAAGTATTTTTTTTAAAATAAAATAAAATATATATAATTTTTTCATAAATTAAAATTAATTTATAAATAATTAATATAGAAAAACTCTTTTATATAATTTTTCTAAAAGATAAGTTTTAACTTATATATAAATTAATTTTAATTTATAAAAAGGTTTATTTTATTTTTAAAAAAATATTTCTGAATAAATTCACCCAAACAAATCTTGAGGGAAGTGCAAAGTGATGGTAACCAAAATCAACACTCCTCAAACCTATAAAGTTACTCTTTCCATTGCATGTGAAAATTACTTTTTTTTTTCATTGGAATTATTTACTTTTAATAGTTTTAACTTCAGAAGTTTTTCTGTAATTCTAAAAGAAACATGTACAATTCAATTAAGTTCAAATGATATCGTTTGCCATCTCATACATCACTGGGGACTTGTGTGTGCATATATTATTTCATCTTAAATATTTTAAATGAATTTTAGCTACAAAGGATGATTTTGGTCTAATTGGTTTAATTGAACATGTTTATCATCTTTTAAAATCAACATTATCACACTAATTTTTTATTTTTATTTTTTGAAATTTTAGATATAATAAAAATTTATTTATAAAAGATATTAATAGACATTCTCCAAGAACTTTGCCTGCATCAAAGGGGTGAAGTATTAGTGTGGGCCATTTATAAATTGATAGAGGACAAAAGGTCCATAAAGAGCATTGTATAAATAATCTAGCCGAGCTCCTTCTCCTTCACTTCACTTCACTTGAGTCACCTTTCCTCTGCGTTTGTTTCCCATACTCAAAGACACTTCACAAACACGTTTCAGTTTTCAAATTTCACGTTTCTCTTTTTCTCATCATCATGGCCAGACCCCAACAACGCTATCGTGGAGTTCGCCAAAGGCACTGGGGCTCTTGGGTCTCTGAAATTCGCCACCCATTATTGTAATTCACTTTCCCTTCCTAACAAAGTGATCACACCACATTAACTTGACTATTTTCTTTATTAAAGAGAATAATAATGCTTCCAACACAATTCTCCCTCTTAAGCTATCTTATGTGTGTTAAAGCAATTTACTACATTACTAATTAGCACTCGAGTTGATGGAAATTGAAACCTTTTGTCTTGTGTTTTTTGAACTACAGGAAGACTAGAATATGGCTAGGAACCTTTGAAACAGCAGAAGATGCAGCAAGAGCATATGATGAAGCAGCTAGGCTCATGTGTGGGCCAAAAGCACGTACCAATTTCCCCAATGAGTCACATTCATCCTCATCCAAGCTTCTCTCTGCCACTTTAACAGCCAAGTTACATAAGTGTCACATGGCCTCCCTTTCCCTTCAAATGGCCAAGCCGAAACCACCACAGAACAAAGAGCCCCGACCATCACACGGACCCAATCCATTTGCCTCTGCCAGTGCCATTCCTGGGTCAAGCGCTGACACTGCTTTTAGATGGCCAGATAACAGACATGGGGAGTTCAGGTGGCTTGAAGGGAATTGGGTTGGTGTGGAAGGCCAGGTTGAAGTTTCCCATCAACAGTTTCAGCCAGTTCTTGAAGATGATCACATAGAGCAGATGATACAGGAGTTGCTTGATTATGGATCAATTGAGCTTTGCTCTGTTGGCTCAACCTAGACTCTAAAGTATAGCATTCAAGGTTTTAAAAAATGGCATGCAATCGCGTTTTCGGCCGCACGTGGAGATTTTTGGAATGTTTGCCAACATAATGCGACCATAATTGTGGTTGCATCAACCATATTTATTTGCAATTTTCTGCAGTATAAGGAATACGACCAAACTGTGACTGCAACTGTTTTTTAAAACCTTGATTGCATTCTAGTGCAAACATCTTTTTTTGGGTACTAATTCACGTTGTAATAAAGGTATAAGCTTAGTTTAGTACTGTAGGAAAGTCTTAGTCGCCTTTAGTTTCTGTTACTTCACCAATTTGTGGACAACCATGCGGATCCAGAATGTAGCCAATGATGCGAATGGAATATCATGCATATAATGGACTATAATAGAGAATTAGTATCAATAGAGTACAATTTTCAAGCTTCTGTTTTTGTTTATATCCTACTACTGAAAGTTGTCCAAAATTCTTCAAATAAAGCAGGATGGATGTGGGACCTTGTGTTAGACATGATATCTTCAGCTTTCATTTGTATATATATTGTTTTATCATTATTATACAGATAATTTTTGGATTCTATGTCAATAAAGACAATAACGAGTAGAGAGATAAAGGAGAAAACGGGACTAATCAAGTTCGTAGTCAAATTCATCAAACATTTGTTACAAAGCAAATGTGGGGAAAGAAACTAGGTGGATGCTACATATGACAAACTTAACCGTTGTACTGCCAAGGTAAAGGAAGATTATTTCAAACATGGTTAGCACATTGTTGTTATAAAGTCACCACTTTGGCAGTAGCAGGCACTGGAGTCAACAGTAGCTAAGCATAAAGAAACATGATGAGAAGAGAGAGATGGAAACAGAGAAAGCAGCAATTTGAAAAAATGATCACGCAATGTTTATTGTCTAAACATAAAGTCAATCTCTTGGTGTTGCATCCAAGGACTGTACAGACAGATACTGCCAATTATGACTAAGTATGCCAATCCGCTGGGATCATGATGAAACATTATTTCTTTGAGGATAAACATAACAAACATTTGTTTCTCCATTTTTTCTAAATAAAAGTTTAATGAGATAAAGTTTTGCCCCAGTTAAAGCAAAGGCAAAATGCCAAATTCATAACCGTGCAATTTTGTGTGAAGAATTCTTGTGTGAATACAATGACGTTCACACACAAAAATAACCATATTAAAATAATTTTGACACAAATTTCTTTACAAATTGTACTATAATTTAATACATACTAAACTTTTAATTGTTTGTGCTCATAAATATTGTGTTGTTGCAATAATTACTCGTTTCTTATTACCTACCAATGAAAAGATCAATATTCAAACTCAAGTTATGTGATTGTCAGTTTGTCACAAATGAAAAGCCGACCATGTGAAATGAAACACCCTTGGTCATTCCTGTTTCGTAACGCGCTTTTTCTAGTTGATAACAGACCAGACGACTTTTTATATTGTCTTTTGAAGTATCCTTCCTTCCATCCTCGATTTTTGTACACTAATCATAATATTAACTTTTTCATTCACCATCCACGTACTCGACTCCTTTTAATTTAAGCACATTTAATTTCATTAAACGTTTGATTAGATTTCCTCTGTCATTTTAATCTCCTTAATTTCCACCAAACAGTGAACTTAAAATGATCTATTTTATAACACTGAAAGTTTCTTCTTACATTTCTTCTGAGTTGCTTATTCAACGAGAATCATCTCTTTTTCTTAAACCGTATCTTTAGTGAAGACAATATTGGATTTTAATTCTAAAGTCATAGGTTGCAATGCATGATACTTTAATTATCAATTAAGTATATGCCACTTTTTATTTTTATCCGATTTTCGCATAAAGGATCTCTATCACTTTAGAAAATATCGACGGATTGTTGCATCACATTGCTTACCCTTTTTCAGACCGCTGTTCTTAAAAAATTGAAATATCAAGTCTATTGTTAGAACAAAATTTCAGAGTGATAAAATAGCCTAAACTTGCAGTCGGCATGATGCAAAGAAACACACAGGATGTCTCTCGCATTTCTTCTCTTTTCTCTAAAATAAATTTGTTGGGAACTTTATCTATAACTTTGGAATTGTTATGGTTGTTCAGGTAACAACTTTAATTATGTGCACGGGAAGTGCCCTCCATGCTTACCATCGCGACCATGTTGTTTCCAACATCGCGGACCCTTATGTCTCAATTGGCTATGCAATCATGCTTAAGTCAAACTTTGTATCTAGCTGGTGGTCATACATTATCATAAAGTGCATATTTTCGTGTTATAATAAGATATTTTCTTCTACTTAATTTTGTCCTAGCATATTTGGATGCAGACTACACACTTTACTATTTTTTGTGTAAACCTAATTGGATTCAATGTTCTCAGTAAGCTCATTTTGCATGTGAAATATGTTCATGGGTGAAAGCAACGGCTGTTATAATCATAAAATCTCCTTAATCATTTTATACTACCATGTTGTTTTAACTTTTTTGAGTTTAATTCTTTAAAAGGATGAGGAGCACAGTGAATTTCCACTATTTTATCCCCATGCTTAATGATGATTTATCTATCTGGTAATTGATTTTGTCCCCCACAACCATTCGAAAGCAAAATTGATAAGCCTAGTGACATGACAATAAAAACCAATAATTCACATTAGTTGAATAATATCTCTTTAATGTTGTGTCTAGCAAGGATATCATAAACCAAAGTCATAATTCTGTCTTAATTAAGCTAAGATGCTAAGCAATAGTGGTTTGCTCTGAAATACTCCTTCTCAAAAACACAATATAGTTAACAAACAATGGACGACTTGAGCCAGTACGTTTCAGTGGTACAACATCATTGGAAAAATGGGTGCTGTCAAATCTGAGACTTTTTTACTGAAACTAGAAAAGGGAGCCTTGACAAAGTACGCAAACAGAGTTTATGGGCACTCCAATTTTCGGTTCAATTAACCTATCAATTTTGATTTTGAGGCATTTCTGTTTGTTTGAGCACATTGAAGCTACATTTATGTCCGCACCGCACAGTAGCCAGCTTCTATTCTACATTTCTACTACCAAGAAAACACACAACATGGGATGTCATGCATATTTCCCTTTCAGTTCTCCATTTCTTCACATGATCTCAGCCTCTTAGTCTATTCTTGTAGTTGTCTCTGCTTGCAGGGTCTACTATCAGCTGATTGCAACTATTCAGCATCTGATTTTGATTTTGGTATTCCTTTTTTCTTTGTCTCTGTGTGTCGTGTTCCCAACAATTTGAACCTAGCTATCTAATCAAATACATTTTTGCTAATTCTTGTTATATTTATATGGTTTACAGTGAATCTCATGAATGTTACAAGTCTCCGCAGATCACATAGCAGCTATTCTATAAGCTAATAGTTGATAATTCAAGTGCTGGATTACGTATGGGAAAATATTAATGATATCTGTCTTAAAAGAAATTTTAATTCCCCTAAAAACATTCCTTAAAACGAGTCAGTTTTTATTTTAGTTATTATATATATATATATATATTTTTTAAATTCTCACCACTAAAAAAATGAAATAATCAGTAGTTTCTATTATTATACGATACCGTTAACATGAAATGTTTATATGTTTAATTGAAAATCAAATAATCATTTTGGATATCACTAACTAACTGGTATTTGTGATAACATGTAATATTATATATATTTTTTAAAATTATATCTTTAAAATAAATATTATTTATCTACTTTAAAATAAATATTAAAAATAAAAATAATAATTTCAAATTGTATATGAAAATAAATACGATAAAATTTACTTTTATGATCTCTATGTTTTGGAGATTAGTTTTATGGCTTCTTCCCAATGAGGATATCTTGTTTTTAAAAAGAAATAATTATGCACTATTATTTTTATATATACATATAAGTCACAAATAAATTTTCAAATCAAAGGATAATATGAATGACAATAAATAAAATCTAGATAGGTACTGTAATACTTATGTCATTCCTGCATTTTGAAAAAAATCCTTGTATCTAGATCCATATCAAATGTGTATTAACTTTAATACTCATATTTTTTATAAGATTAACTACCTAAGTGTCCATACTTATAACTCGTATTAATTAATGTAAAAAATTAATAAATAAATAATGTTGATTAAAATTAAAAATAAGATAGCAATAAAATTAAAAACTCATTCAAAAATATTTTATAAAAACATAATCATAAAACATTACAAAAATTAAAATTTTATTTAAATATATTTTACAAAATATGATTTTTTTTAATAAGGATGTAATCTATTTCTTAACATATAAGAATCAAGAAATGTGATTTTTTTTAATTAAAAATATGATGTATCTCTTAGATTTTATTATTAAATAAAGATTTAAGAGTATATTTTGCTAGTAAAAAACCTTCAATGTCCAATTTCAATTGCGAAACTACGTACCCAAAAAGAACAATGGCTGCTTCAAAGATTTCATGGAGCTGCGTTTTTTTGTTGCTGTCTGGATTGTCTTCTCTCCCTCTCTCTCATACAAGCAGATATAAGCTCACATGGGTTGTCTTTTTCAGTTCTCTTTCTCCTTCTCCGTTTCTTGTTTCAGCAATTTTCGTATAAAATTCACATGGGTTTGGGCCTCTTGAATTTTAATTTTTTAGTTTCGGATTTTGGTCACCAAAAACACTTTCCTCCTAAAATAAAATGAAATAGGAGGGAAATTATTTCTTTTTTTAAAAAAAATATTTTTATTCAAAAGAAAATATTAAATTAAAATTAAATATTTTTAATTGTTAGAAAAATATGTTTATGATTTTTTTTTTCATTCATCCAAACAAGCAGAAAGAATTTCTATCTATTTCTATCCATTTTTTTTTTACCGTTGCTCCTACCCATTTAAACAATATTTTTTTTTCTATTTTTCTTTTATTTCTATTATTTCTCTTTCTTTTATTCTTGTTTCTTTCTTATCTCTTTAGTGGGGGATTTTTCATTGTCTCAAACTAGTGAAACCATCTAGCAGAATTCCATCACAAGTATTAATGTATGTTAGGAATAGTTTATTTACCATTAGATTATTTTAGACTTATTTTATGGTATAAGTATTTTTTTAGACTTATTTTATGGTATAAGTATTTAAATAAACATTAGCTTATTTTAATAAAATCTCTATGATAGCTTATGAAACAACTCACAACTTATTATACAAAAAATAAAAACTTACAACATATCTAAAAACTAGTTAGGTAAAATATATTTTTGTTCTCTTTTAAATTTTTAACATTTGATTTTAATTTTTTAAAA
>JAMLFT010010371.1:0-11888 GCA_026544285.1 Pachyrhizus erosus
ATTAATGAATAGCTTCGTGGCCGAAAATAGATGGCAAAGTTAGGCTTAATCTCTCAGGGTCTTAGAATTAAAGAGAAACAAAAATATTGAGTTTATGAAAATGAATGAAAAGAAGAAGACTAAGTTGTTGTATATTTTCTTACATTTCTGTTGTGTACTTTTTCAATTATAGTTGTATACTTTTTTAAAGGAAGTTGTATACTTTTTCAAAAATAGTTGTATACTTTTTTTAAGAAAGTTGTATACTTTTTTTTCAAAGACAGTTGTATATTTTTTCTAATAAAGTTATATACTTTTTCAAAGACAGCTGTGTACTTTTTCTAAGGAAGTTGTATACTTTTTTCTAAGGAAGTTGTATATTTTTTCAAAGAAAGTTGCATACTTTTTCTAAGAAAGCTATATACTTTTTCAAAGACAGTTGTATACTTTTTCAAAGAAGGTTATACCTTTCTTTCTTTAATAATTTAATTAAGTAGCATTTAAGAGCAAATTATAAGTTGAAATCTTTTCTTGAATAGAGGAATAAAAATTTATGAAGGAAAAAGATTAGGAATAAAAAGGTAGTAAAGGAGATAAGAATAATAGTTTTCAAAAAGAACAATTTTTCCCTTACATTATTTTTTCTAATCTTAACATATGAATAATTTTCTTAATTGAATTCAAATAGTAATTAGTTAGATAGGATAAAATAAGATATGAATATGAAGAAATATAATATGAAAAAGTAAATAATAGTAAAAGGTTACTAGAAAATATCATTGTATCTTATTCTTGTTATGTTGAATTGTGATTTTGATATATTGTATAAAATTTTGTTTAGTTTTGAATTAAATATTTCTATATTATATGTTGATGATTTATCTTCTCTACTAAAAGTAGAGAAATTGTATGTCTTTATAATTGTCTCAAAATTGACAGACAAATATTACAAATAACCTTAAGATAGACGATGAACTAAGAATTTATCCAGACAAAAATTGAATAAAACTAAGGTTGGATATTTGAAAGTGAGAATGAGATAGAGTTGTAGCTAGGCTACGCTGATGAAATGAAATTCAATACCAAGAAAGTTTGATGACTGAAGAAGCGGAGAGTAGTATGGGTCAGAATCTCTAACGTGTGAGAAATAAGAATGAAGACTGCATGGGTTCACCACAGAAGCTACCTTAGGAATGTACGCAAGCTCTAAAGAGTCCTTGGGGATAGATAAGATACTAAGTTGTGAATCATTCAGAGTGAAGAAGGTGTCACAAAACCGGTTTGGCGTCCCGACAAAGCAAAACATTACCAAGATTCGGTTAGGAGTATCATGGACCCAGTACCAGATAGGATATGTACTTCCGATCATCAACCCAAAATATAAACTTGCTATTATTAACACGCTCGTGTAAGTTCTCACAAAGTTAGTAGTAGTGGAGGCTATGAAGGGTCCTAAAACAAGTAAAATCCCTAATTAGGCACGCTACGGAGATATGAGAGTTTACGATAGATAGAAATAATCTATATGTGTATTTGTTTACTTAAAGATAGATGACTCATTCCTACAATCTCTACATTTCAAATACAGGAGGCGAATAAATTCTAACTCTTATTCCACTTGACGATAATATCCCTAAAGAGATAATGGACTCACGACTTGACTAGTAGAGATGACATGTCCATGAGTTATCTTACATTCGCATTTAGAACTCCTAACCTTATAGTCTCATGACAATTCTATCATATAGATATTTCAGTAGTACTATCTCAAACTCAGCTACTTAGATATACATGAGTATCATCAGACATTCCAGTAACTCATTGACACACCCAACCACCTCCTTGCCAAAACTCTTCAACTAGTTTAGTTCCAATAAACGGTCAAGGTGAAGGAGAGGAATCCACTGAGGAAGATGATCCTTATGAAGGATCTGTCTAGGATTTATTTAGAAAAAAATTGATATTACTGATAAGCTTAAAATACTTGTTGTTTAATATGCTAGCCAAAATACTTTGGTTTATGTAATACTTTGGATTATGTGACATTTACACTTATATCTGACTTTTACTTATATAGTAATTTTGAGTATGTTATCATTAAATTCAAGTTACCTAAATGTGTGCGTGTTATTTAGTTTCTTTCTAAATTGTAACTTCTGACGAGTTAAGTTTTAAAATTTATCTAAAATAAAATAATTAAAATGATTTTCTTGAATTAAGATAATTAAAAAGGGGCATTACAGTTTAGGGATAAGTTTGCTTTATTTTTAATTCCCAATTAATAAAAAATTATATACTATATTTACACAGTTATTTAATTATAAATTATTATATATGATAAATTTATTAATATTTTAAAATAATTATCTTTAAAATTATAGTAACAATAATTTTTATTGGTCGATAGTTTGAAATTTTTTACATTATAATTTACAGTACCCAACCATTAAATTTTATAATTATTTTAAAAGAATTCAAATTCAAATTTTAAAAAAATGAGTTCATAATCACTTATAGAGTGAATTAAAAAAATATATTATTTTACTATTCAAGGTTGTGTAGTAAATAAAATATGCACAATTAATTTAAGTAAGATTGAAAACTTACAAATTAAAATTATAAAAGATATGTACAATCAATTTAAAATAACTTAAAATTTAAAATAAATAAATAAAAAATTACAAATGAAAAATTATTTAAATCGATCATATGATATTTTTTTAATTTAATATCACTTTTTTTTTAGAAGGCTAGCAACAAAGTTAAAACCTAAAACTTTATATAAACTATCCGAATATCATCATTAAATCAATCTTAATGATTCTCATGTCACATACTAAATTAGGATTTATTCTCTTGAGAATCATTAATGTTTTTAGTTTGTATTTAATTTGTTAAATGAGAGTAACATTATTTTCAATTGTGTGGAAGAATAATTATTGTCATGAGAGTTTTTTTTTTTTTTTTTGCTTTGCTTTCAAGCATAAGATACTATTATAGGATTTGCCAAAAATGATGAATGACGAGTAAAAATTAAACTTCTTGATGTACTTGTTACTAGAGGTTATTATGGGTTGATTGGATTTTTTTTAATTTTTTTAATAATGATCAAATAATTACTTTACTTATTTTATTTTTAATTTTAAATACTTATATAAAAATCATATAGTTAACGTTTGCCTCGAAATTATCCGACATGTATTGATTTTTTTTTTCTTTAGACAAAAACACCATACTTTTATTCAAATGCCACTATTAACCTTGTTATTAATATTACAAGAGCAATTTAAAAGCTCTTTCAGTTCCATTGCCCTTTTCTTTATCTCTCTAGAATTTGGCCCCTCCCTTTATTCAACAACACAATTCACCACCACAACATGAATTCACAACAAAAAAACTAGTTGTGTGGCTGAGTTAGGACATTGGTTTGAATGGGAAAGGCCAGTGTTTGAAAGTTTTATGTTGGAAATCTTAGAGGCAAAAATGACACAACAAGAACAGGATAGAATGATTTGGATAAAGAAAATTCTGGAGCGTATTCTGTAAAATCAGCATATCATCTCTTGAGCGGGGATTTCTCTACTGCAGAAGACGGTTTCTTTAAGTGTATATGGAAATCACGAGTGCCAACCAATGTGATTGCCTTTGTATGGCATATGGCGTTGGACAGGTTACCGCTAGTAGTAACTAGAGAAAACGCAATACTGCTATAGGAAGTGCGATTACTCTCGTGCTTTTTGTCATCTGGAGGAGGAATCGATGAATCACTTGTTTTTTAAGTGCAAATTTGCAGTAATGATCTGGAATCAGTGCTACAGATGGTTGGGAGTTCAGTTTGTACAGCACTTTGAAATAATACAACATTATAATCAACATAACTGTTATTGGTTAGGAGCGGAAAATATTATGGCCTGGAGGTTCGTATGATTTGCTACTGTGTGGACACTTTGGAATCATAGGAATAATGTATTGTTCAGGGAAAAATGTGTGGAATGTGATTCTGTCATGGAGTTAATTAAGTTCAGGTCTTGGGCATAGATGTCTGCAAACATAAAATGTTTCTTCTCATTTTCATTTAATGAACGGTATACATGTCCTATGCCATGTATTCAGGCTTATGAGACAAATATGACGCCTATATAGGTCGGGTGAAGGTTGTCTAATCCAAAAAACATAAAGAATCAGTGATTTTGGGTATGATGCAGTATGGTACGGAAATATTACTGCACTTCAATAGTTGGGGTATATGTAGTTTTCAGGAATGGCTAATATGGATTATTATTGCATGAAGGAGGGAATCAGTAGCTTCAGTTATTGCACTTCTCTGTTGGTTCAGGTACCCCTTATACCTGCATATATAAAATTTTTCTTGGCTGATTAAAAAAAAGAAATCTCCACTCCATTTCGAAACTTGTTCACTATAGCCTTGACATTTGCTGGCTAATTCAACCTTTTTGAATATGTAATAACGGGCACACCCGCAGTCCCTGTCTCTAGAATGGAGTTCCAACCACAATGAGTCACAAATGAAGCCACCGAAGGGTGCATTAGCACCTTTTCCTGTTGGCACCAAGTGTCCACCAAACCCCTCCCTTTTCTTTCTTCCAAAAACTCTGATGGCAATTTAGCAGCATCATTCTTAGAACCTTTCTTCGGAGGCTAAATCACCAATATAAATGCTTTGTTGATATTCTTTAAACCCGTAGCTATATTGTCCATCGCCATTTATGACAAGACAGTTATACTACTAAATGAGATGTACAAAACTGACGACGATGGTTTATTGTTAAGCCACTCAAGGCATGAACCTTCCACATAACTACCTATTCATACTAACAACACTATTTTCCTTTTCTCCTGAAATAAATTCTGAAACCTGCGTCTAATAAGCTTAAATTGGAGTTAGAGAATCCATAGACTTCACGGTCTCTTCCTCCAACTCGTAAAACAAGATAGCAAAAACCCATTTCATCATATCCAAAACTCGACATATTCTCTGTTGGCTGCAGGTCTGACATTTTATACGTGCAAGATAAAATGATAAATAAGTATCTCTCTTGTTTAAGTATTCTAAAGCATTTAATATTATCCATATCATAAGACTTTTGTTAAAAAATTATTTTTTTCTTTTTATAAGCTTTTTTAAATTGTCTCTTATATTAATTATTTTTTATTAAAATATTTTTAATTATTTTATAATAAATATTATTAATTAATTAAATAAATTTATTTTTTTATGAAAATTAAAAAAGATAACTAGCATATATTAATTAATTAGATAAACAAATAATTAAATAAAAAAGATGATGAATTTTAATAAAAGAGTTTTATATTAAAGGACGGAGATAATAATATATTTATTAAAGTTAAGAAAAATCATGTGAGTATTTTAGTAAAAATAATCAATGAATATTATTTTTTAAAATATTTATTTTTCTTAATTTATGTAAAAAAAAATCTTAAACATCGATTAATTTGTATGAAGGAAGTATAAATAAATATTTCATAATGATATATTATATTACTTACATAATATTTTTTTACTAATAAATACATATAAATACCAATATTAAATGATAATATAAGAGTTTAATTTTTTGGTGGAAATTGAAATTTATTATTTTTAATGTTTGAATAGATTAAAATTTCAAAATTAATAAAATTTCAAACAAGGTAAGAAGATAAAGTTCAAGTATTGATACAAAAAAAATTAAAAAAAAATTCTTCTCAAATTAAAATTATTTGAAATTTTTTTTAAACTCTCTTCAACTATGAGCCTTAGGTCATCGACCCCCTTAGCACCCCTCAAGTTCGGACCCTACTGCTTAAGGTGCAAAGAGTTAGAAGGAAGCATATAAGAAATGATATATCTAATTTCTAACATCTGTTATTCAAGCAATTGCCCGTTCTTATTTGGAAAAAAATATTAGGTAGTTTTACACCAGCATCTGTTAATGGTTCTAACTAATTTTTTTATGACACATAATCAAGTGTTAACTCTTTTTTTTATATTAAAAAACTCAAATACATGTAAGATAGAAATTAGTTGAGACTTAGTATAAAATTACTTAATAATTTCTCCCCGTGTAGATCCTCTGCATTAGGAAATGAATCTATATTCTGAAGTAACGATATGAAATGGAATGCAAAGGCACAAAGTTGAATCCAAATCATTGCAACAGGGATGCCATGGTCAGCAGCAATATCTATAGCTGAATATATATATATTTGGGTCGACAATTATACAAGAATAGTTCAGGTTTTTGGTGAGCTTAGGTATAAAACATGACAAGTTTCTTGTCCCAATTGTATAAAGAGAATTGAGAAAGGACTTCAAATTCTTCTCACGATCAAAATCTGCACTAAGGCAATCAGGGAAGAACTCAAACTGGATTTGCTGGTTCTAGGATTGTGGGTTTGTGGTAGTGGAGACATTGTACTTGAGCATGCGATCGCAAGACTATTTTTGTGCCAACTACAATAACATGAACTCCTTTTGAAACAAGGTGCGTAGCAAATCTCACCGGAAGGTTAGTTTAGCTTTGTAAAGCTGCTGACACGATAGGGTTTAAGGATCGCTAAAAAATGGATAATTATATATATATATACACACCTAAATATTGTGTATATTTTGTTAATATTTTTTATATTTATATTCGTATGATATGATATTACCTATAATATATTTATACATTTCTTTTTGTATTTCTTTTGATGTCACATTATATTTATTAAATACTAATATATTTATTCATGTATTATTAAATAAAATATTAAATGTATAGTCAAATTAATGTACCCAAAAAAATATTCAAATTATAAACCATTATTAAAAACTATAGTCATTAAATACAATAAAAATATGTATATTAGCGATGAAAGTGCGTACTAAAATACTCATAATGACTCAGATTCTACACCACGCTTTCGAAGATGCGGAGCTATATATATACCTCAAAAATATATTGAAAAAAGACCACTAGTTTGTGCTCATAGTTTCCTTGGTCTCTTGTTCCGTTGACTTATACCATCTTAATAAAAATGAAAACCATTGTCATTGCTAAGAGTCTCATGGTTCTCTATTTGTTTTTCGCAATCATGGTAGAAGCTCGTCCATCAAGTGTAGCAGGGATTGGCGACGGAGGGAAGGACACTATGACCCTTGGAGTTGGAAGGATCAATGGGGAAAAGGGTCACCAATTTTCCAATAGTGAGATGATCTATGGTGGAATTACACACCTGTGACCCCTGTTAATAGCTCTTCAATCACATCATTCATTAACCTTGAATCCTTGTAAACAAGCCTATTATAAATAATTAAATCCTTCATTAATCACTTAACTGTTTGCTACTTTTATTATCCAACTTGATCTGCAGCAATCTCAAAACCTAATATTTCACACTGAATTCTTTTATTTGCTTCCAACATTAGCTAAAATATAGAACAACGTCAATTACTCAAACAATTAATTTAACTACAAACTTGTTAATAAACTTTGTTGTCCGTAATGTTAATTAGACATAATTTAGCAATTAATTGTTATTAGGAGACAAAAAAAGAATACACAAACATAAAGTATTCTTACCTTTAATAAATAAAGAATTATTTGATATAATAAAATATAAAAAATACTTTTTCTAAAGTATTATATGATTTAAAAGTTATTCAATAATAAGCTAATAAATTTATGACTAATAAATGGTTTAATTTTACATTTATTACAACTATTATTATTTTACAATTTTTATTACTCAGATTTTTTTTCACAAATTTTATCACCAAAATTTTAAATTTTCATGTATTTTACCGTTGAAGTATTTTTTTACATTTTATCAATATATTTTTTATTTTTATAGATTTTATTATTATATTAATAACAAAATAGTATCATTTTTTTTAATTTTTTTAGTAATATATCAGCATCGATATAATGCACAAAAATTAAAAATTTAAACAATAAAATTAAAAAAATAATAATAAAATTCATAAAATAATAATAATTAAGTAATAAAATATAATTAAATCCTAACAAATTTACACCCTTATGATTTACAACTCTAATTCAATAAATTATATATATAAGTTCTAAACATTAATAGAACAATATTAATTATAATTATAATGCAAATTTGGTAATATTGGTCCTTAAAGTTTATTATAACTGTCTAAAACTTGGTTTTATTGTTAAAAGCATATTTATTACATTTTTGTATTTGCAATATAAAAGAATTTATTCCTCAATAAAAATCCTTTTACATTAACGTGACATTGGATACCCGGAAATCTTTCATTTCCTATTAAATTACTTTCTTGAAAATAAAACTTTTAGAAAAAGTTATAAAAATATATTTGGTTATTATTGAAGTTTCTTGTAATAACGTCTTTACAATTAATTACTATAAACAAGTTTGGTAAACCTTTACGAGAAAGTTCTTCTGTTCCCACTTATAAAAAATGGAAAATAATAAATTAATAAAACAACAATTAAAATAATTATTAATACTTCTATTAATTTTTGCTTGTCTTTTAAGATTTTTATATAAAAATAAAAAAATATAATATTTTTTCTTGATTTTAATAAAATAGTAATAATTTTTTTTAATTTATCCATTTTGATTTCTACTTCACAATAAATAGATATATAAAAATAAAAGAATATTTGAGAAGTGAGTAAATAATTATTTTAAACTTTGAAAATCACAAATAAATAGGAAAATTTTAAAAAATGACAATTAAAAAAGAATAAATGAAGTAGATAAATAAAAACAATTTTAAAAAAATTAAAAAAAAAAAAGGAGGAAGTATAATGGATATGTCTATGTGTCTTTATAAAAGCATGGATGTATCATACGTAAAGGCTTTTAAAGTTACTTAAAACTTAATATTTAACCTAATGAATGGTTTAAAAAAAGAAACCTGGTATACACAAGTCGTGTCAGATATTTTATCAACAGATATAAATATTTCAGATATATAAAATTATAAATATAATAAATATTTATTTTAATAATTAATAAAGGATATGAATTTTAACAAAATACAGGATATAAATTTTTCATCCAAATTAAGAAAAATATTGGCAATTTTACTTTACAATTAACGCATTTACTCTTTCATTATATAATATTAAAACTATAATTAATTGCATTAATAATTAATATTATATTTGACAAAATTAACTTAAAAATTAGTTGGAAGTTAAAAAATTAATAGATGACAGAGGTAAGGACACTATGACCCTTGAGTTGGAGGGATGAATGGGGAAAAGGAACACCAATTTTCCAACAGCGAGATGATCTTTGGTAGAATTAAACACTCAAGTCCAAGCGGTAACATTTAAAAACTTACTTGTGACCCCTGTTAATAGTTCTTCAATGACACCATACATTAACCTTGAATCCTTGTAATCAAGCATATTATAATTAATTAAATCCTTTATTAATTACTTTTTTGTTTGTTGCTTTTATTATCCAGCTCGATAGACAGTATTCATCAAAACGTAACCCACACTTGATTCTTTTATTTGCTTATAAAATTAGTTCAAAAATACATCAACGTTAATTACTCAAACTATTTAAGTCTGTGAGTGTAAAATAAAACAGCGTTAATTACTCAAATATTTAAGTTTGTGCGTGTAAAATAGAACAACGTTAATTACTCCCCTGCTCCTCATCATGCCACCACGGTTAGATTTTGGCTTGAGTTTTATTTTTTATCTAAGGTAGGGTTATATTTGCTGAAATGTATGAATACAATACTTAATTTTGTTTTATTGAATTTTGAAATTTAAAAACGTTACAAAACTTATTCTTAAATATTATTCATTAATATAAATTTTGATAATTTAATATCATCATAAATTATATTTTTTAATTCGTCCCAAAACATATTATTAGTCTTGTCAATAGACTTTTTAACAATTTTTAAATTGAAGAGACAAAAAAAAATAAGTTTTGAGTTTAAGGTACTAAAACGTCACTTTTATCTTTGAGAGATTAAAAAGGATTACTTTTAAATTTGAGAAAGCAAAAAAAAAACATAACACCAAAAAGATATTTAATTAACATGTCATATTCAAATTCATTCTCCATTAATCAATTCAACAATACCACTAATAGCGTTAGTGATTGGGAACTAAATCTTTTTTATATATATTATAGAAATCAAAAAGTCTTTTTTTATTAAAACTTGAAGATGAAAAATAAACTTATCTTAAATTTAAAGGACAAAAAACATAATTAAATTTGATAAAAAAAAAAAAAAACTTCACCAACATACACCATTTTAGAAGGAAATATAAAAAAAATATTACTAATAACAAATAAAAAACCTACTAACATCTTATAAAAATATATACTTATTTAACAAATTTATATTTTTTATTAAAAGAAAGGAAACATGTAAAAAAATAAAATAAAAAATTAGAAGCAACTAATAACCATAATTTGTTTAGTGGAGAAATTAATATTAATATTAATTTAGGTAAAAAAAACAAAATAAAATGTTTAATTTGAAAAAAAAAAATCATTTTTTTTTTAATTCTAGCTCTAGTAAGATTTGATGGTATTGTTTTCTATAAGCTCCGCATAGCTATTCTATAAGGGTTTAATTGTCATATGTTTTAAATAAAAAAATTACATTATCAATCAATAAAAAATATTTTTAATATTATTTTTAAAAAAATATTATAAAAATTAACTAATTATATATTATGATTTGTTATTAGATCATAATGTATAAAAAAATATCTTAATTTATGTATAAAAAATCTTATTAAATATTTTAATTATTAATTTATTAAAATAAATACTTTTTCAAAAATCGATTGTTCATGATCATTTTGAATTTATTTTCTGTTTAGTCATAACGAAAACTTCATGTTTTTAGAATGTCCAAGCCATGACAGCTTGATAATATCTAACTTTTTTAAATTGTATAAAAATAGGTTGTTAGTGTTAGTTTTTTGGTAATCCTGCGCTTCTTCTGTGATCATGAAAACCTTATTTTAGAATGTTTGAATCATGATAATTTATTAATCTTTATTTTTTTCAAAAATAAAATGGATGATTTTTTAATTTTCATAAAAATAATAATATTTTATTTAAAATTAATCAATTCCCAAATAAATCTTAAAAAAAATACAGAACTTTGATTTCTAATTATATTCTAGGATACATAAAAGTAAGAAAATAGCTTTGTTGTGTAAAAAAATATTTTCATGAATATTTTCTTTTTTAAAATACTAAATAATAATGGTTCTCGGATGATAAATAAGAAATATTAAAAAACTTAAAAAAAAAAAGGTATATTTGATGAATTTATTTCACTAACTTTTTTTTCAAAAGCACTTTTTATTTGTTTGGTTTCAAATCTCATATGCGATTTATCGCATTTACTAAGACATTAGTAGTTATAACTTTTTCTTTTTTTTATTACAATAGTTATAACTTTTTCGTGATTTCGAAACTTGTTATCCAAAGATTCGTTATGTAAAGAAATTGAATTGAGATTAACAAAAAATATTTATATAACACTGAAATTATTGGAAAGAAAAAGTACAATATAACTTATATTATCCATTTATATAATATTTATGATGTAATAAAAATGAGGTTTAACAAATTTTGATAGGTGATAATAAGTATATATGTAAACTATTTGTTTCATTATTTTGTCGGTACATTTTCTTTCTTTCTTTAGTTGTTTACAAGTTTGAGTTAAGGATTTTTTTAAAAAAATATTTTGTATTTATAGTAATAATCAAGTCAATACCCACTTTGGTTTCCACTTTTATTTTACCCTTTAACTGTATATTATACTTGTTTTTATTTTTGTTGAACACAATAGTAGGATTTTTCTCTTTGATGTACCTCACTGTATTGCTTGATTCAAAGATGCAATTGAGGCT